>JAPYYJ010002404.1:0-12872 GCA_028533885.1 Nasua narica | reverse complement strand
TTTCAGTCATGGCACTGTTAATGTAATTCAGAAAGCAAATCAGAAAGTATGATCTACCAAAATAAAATCATGAATTCTGCTACAATTTTGTATATACTCAGTGAGCTACCTGTCATATTTTTGTAACTGAAGGGCAAAAACTTAAGCATTTATAATATTTTTTAATTTTATGCAATGTATTTGCTTGGAATGAAAACTCTTAAGTGTTATATAAATTTGTGCAAAATCCTTTTAACATGTAAATTTTAAACAAAATGTTTACATGGATGTCATTATCCCTACCTTCTAAGTATTTAGAGATTTTCTCCAGTCGGACTGGCATGTGAAAGTAAAAAAAAAAATTAGACATATAAATATTAATGCATGCACGATAGATCAGTTGCTGGATTAAAAACAAGGTAAGACAGTCCAACCTGAGGTTAAATCAGAAGTTCTGCCACTCTTTTTGTCTTCTACGATTTCATAAAATGGGCCTATGACATGTAGCAACTCTTCAACTTTCTCAGTCATCGGCATAGTTTCAAGAATCTGTAATCAAAAGAAACAAATCTTGTGAAATCATAAACTACTAATCTGATTAACACTAGTACCAAATAACAGAATATTTAAAATTTATTTAGTAATATTTTTGAGATTTGATGTTCATTTATAGATACTCCAAAGTATCTATATTGATTACATACTTAGAAAAGTATCAACTATATTAAAGATTTAAAAGTGTCTTAATTTTGAAGTCTATTTTACATAAGCTCCTTTTGAAATTTTACCCAATAACCTATAAACTGTGCATTAAAAACTAAGGGCACTAATATTAAGTACAATAGGAAATTCTGGGGTTAAAATTATTCTGTCCATTCTTTAAGGTAGTCATCACTTTCGGACACCTTCACACCTATGGGCTATTTTAGAATGACCAAATTTAAAGAGCAAGGTGAATTAACTGAAAAGGCATACAAATAAGTAGCCATCAACTGGTAACAGATAAAAGAAAATATTTCCATATAGAACATATTTTGCAGATATTTAAAAAGATAAGGTAAGCTTTGTGTGTGCTGATAGGGAAAACATCTGAATTTTTTTTTTAAAGATTTTATTTATTTATTTGACAGAGTGAGAGAGAGAGAGAGATCACAAGCAGGCAGAGAGGCAGGCAGAGAGAGAGGGGGAAGCAGGCTCCCTGCTGAGCAGAGAGCCCGATGCGGGGCTCGATCCCAGGACCTTGAGACCATGACCCGAGCCAAAGGCAGAGGCTTTAACCCACTGAGCCAACCAGGCGCCCCCTGAATTTTTTTTTTTTTTACGGGCAAAAAGGTAGTTAGTGAAGGGTAATAGTATGATACCATTATTGGTTTTTTTTTCTTTTTAAATAAGAATATATAGATATAAATACATTTAAGTGTTTTCTCAATCTACAAAATAGAACTAAAATTATCACTGATAATTAAAGTGGAGGGAATAGGGAAGATTCACTTTTCATTTTATACCTTTTTTGATGTTTGGATTTTTTCATTTACATATATTACTTTTATCACTAAGGTGAATACATTTATTACTTTAAGCAACCAAAATCCTCTACTATTTTTGCATATTTTTCAGCTTATACACAGTTTTACAGTGGCCACTTGTATCTTTAAGATGAAGAACAACCTCAGACTCAGACTCAGACTCACTCTCCCTGCATTATTGTTTGCTTACTGCCTATCTTTCTCAATACAATGTAAGCTCAGTGGAACAAGGCCTTCAACCTGTTTTTGACCACTTCTGTATTTCCAGCGTCTAGCACACACAAGGACTTTAACAAACAAAGTGGGGGGTGTTGAGAGATTATACAGAATGAACTATGCTAAAAATAACTGGTGTTAGTGATTATAATTTTAGAGCTCATAGTAAATTATCTAACAGCTGCTCCTCTCAATGGATAGGAGTGTAAAAAATTGCTTAAACCATAAAATGTCTTTTTTAGAAGGGAGTACTTGTTATTGTAAGGCTGGGGCCATTAGGGAGGGTATTTTTATAGCTTATTATAGAAACATCTATAATATGTATGAATTACAATAATAATTCTGAGAATTAGATTCAACACACAAATTGAAACCATTAGGTAATGTTTATTTATTTATTTAGTTGTTTGTTTGTTTATTTATTTTTGGTGATGTTTACTTTGACATGACCAAAGTCACAGTCACTACATGGCAGAGATATTATGCAAACACAAGTCAGCACCCTTTACACTATTCTATCCTGAGACAGTGTACATATATAAAGACTTAACAGAATCTAGTTAGCCAACCAGATATCCCATCTTGACCCACCCCAACACCTCCTTTGATCTTCTTTCAAAACAGATCTCTTATTTATTTATTTATTTTTAAAATTTTATTTATTTGACAGAGAGAGAGAGAGAGAGATCACAAGTAGGCAGAGAGGCAGGCAGAGAGAGGGAGGGGAAGCAGGCTCCCTGCTGAGCAAAGAGCCTGATGCGGGGCTCGATCCCAGGACCCTGAGATCATGACCTGAGCCGAAGGCAGAGGCTTTAACCCACTGAGACACCCAGGCGCCCCTCAAACCAGATCTCTTTTAGTTATCTCCAAAAAGTCTCTCTCTCCAAAACTCCAAATAACTCCAAAAAGTCTCTCTCTCAAATTTGTCCTTAAGTCGGGCTACTGAAATCTGTGTTTCGGTTTCTCATACCCCATAGGTAATGGACTGAATTATGGATTTCAAATATCAGAACTAACTAACTAAATAAATAAAGGTAGTGTGTGTCAGTGCTAAGCAAATCTAAGCAGAGTAATTTTTCTTTCGGTACGCTAGAATTTCAGTAGTCAATGCAGTCAGGACACACATGGTTACAGCAAGATACACCCAGAATTTAAGAGGTTACTCTCTGAAGAAGAAACTTTAAAAATACAAAGCCCAAGAAGAATGATCTTAGTCATCTGTAAAATTCTCCCCCTCACGCCAATGCTGAAATCAAAGAAACGGTACACGGGCACGCGCATGCATGTGCGCGCACAAGCACATACACGAGATGTGGGCAGGGACAGAGACACAGAAAGACAAGCAGGGGCAGGCAAAATCTCAGTCTAGGTAACTACTCCTTAACTACAAAGATTTTATTTACAGTGTAAGTCAAGTCAGCTGGATTTTAACCTATCCAGATGAACACTGTTTGGTGAGCTGCACAGACTCTCAAAGCAGCATCCAAAGCACAATAATTTTTCTAGGTTTCTCCAGCACATTTCCTTGGTAAGAATCATCAATTCTGTATGATGAAAATATCCTAAAAGGTACAGATACACAGTATTGTAAAGCAAAGATTAAATTCCTTGGGTTTTGTTTTTGTTTTTTTGGTCAGATGAACACATCTTTCTTTTCTTTTTTTTTAAGATTTTATTTATTTGTTAGAGAGGACACAAGCGGGAGAGTGGCAGGGAGAGGGAGAAGCAGGCTCCCGGCTGAGCAAGGAGCCGGATTACAGGACCCTGAGATCATAACGTGAGCGGAAGGCAGATACTTAAATGACTGAACCACCCAGGCGTCCCAAACACATCTCTTAACATCATCCAAATCTACTGAACGCTCTGTTCAGCAGTAGACAATCTTACAGTTTCCCAAGTGCCTCTGACATTTTGAGGGGTGACCTATATCTCAATCCTGAGCCTGCTGTGCATTAGAAGAGTAGAATACCTGCTGTAAGTTAAGGAATTAGCGTTCTGGGGGAAGAAACAAAAAAAATATATCAGCTTTCTGGCTTCTCTCTACATGTCCAAACGATGGTTATCATCAGTCAAGCCTTAAAAAGAGAAAGCCAATGTTCTGGACTTGTAGAGCTACGGACCAGACCCTCAGCCATGGTAACTTTCTGGTTCCATCCTTTATGAGAATCTGTCCTAATCCTCCCTCTGGTACAGCGATTATCCCATCCTCTTAGAAATCCTGAAATAATTAGTCTGGGGTTATGCTGGGGCATTTTTTTAAAAAAAAAACAAGACCCCCCCCTAGTGATTCCAATGTGCAGCCAGAGTTGAGTACACTGATCTCTCCTTAAATCCAACAGACGGGGCGCCTGGGTGGCTCAGTGGGTTAAAGCCTCTGCCTTCAGCTCAGGTCATGATCTCAGGGTCCTGGGATCGAGCTCCACATTGGGCTCTCTGCTCAGCAGGGAGCCTGCTTCCCCCTCTCTCTCTGCCTGCCTCTCTGCCTACTTGTGATCTCTCTCTCTCTGTCAAATAAATAAAATCTTTAAAAAAAAAAAATAAAATAAATCCAACAGACATAATGCACAGTATTCAAGCCTGAATTCTCCAGGAATCCTCATTAAGTAAGCCTATAAAATTTGGGGGCACCTGGCTGGCTCAGTCAGTAGAACATGTGACTCTTAATCTCGGGGTTTTAAGTTCGAGCCCCACGTTGGATGTAGAAATTCTTAAAAATAAAATCCTTAAACCAAAAACAAAAAAAGAGAGCCTGTAAAATTTGTACAGAAAATAGAATTTTATATTTCCTTTTGATTATGAATCAAAATTAACTTTATTTAAAGAACTATGGACTATTACCCACAAGTCACATTAGTTATTCTGTTCCCTCAAAGCTAAAATCCTATTAAATAAATTTAAAAGAATTTTTATTCCAGCAACTTTTTCAGGGATATTTCACTGGACAGTTTATAAATTATAGAAAGCACTTTTCCAGAGAACAGTACCATAAGATATAAATTAAATTGATAATTCCTTAAACATTTGAATGCAAAAGCGCAGAATGAGATTTATAATAAGAGTAATTATAAAGAGCAATAGCACAGTGAACTAAATTTACAGATATAATTTAACAACTGGTTCAGCTAGTAAATTACTGCAATTAGAAAAAGTCCCGGGGAATCTGAGTGGCTCAGTCAGTTAAGCATCTGCCTTCGGCTCAGGTCATGATGTCAGAGTCCTGGGATCTAGCCCAGCATCAGACACCCTGCTCAGCGGGGAGCCTGCTTCTCCCTCTCCCTCTGCCTCTCTCTCTTTCAAATAAATACATAAAATCTTTTTTAAAAAGTCCCAAATTCAGTAATCAAATCTTTGGGACAATATACTACCAATCGCCATTATTTAATATATATATTTTTTTAAGTAATACCCAACTTGGGGCTTGAACTCACAACCCAGAGATTAAGAGTTGCATACTCTACCAACTGAGCCAGACAGGTGCCTCCTACCCCCGCCACATCATTATTTAAAAGCATATAATTTTATCTGCTGAGGTCCACAAAGCAAATCTCTAAAAATACTTTCAAAACTAACCAAATTTTCAATCCTAACATTCTTAGATTTATCTCTAAAAGTTTCATATACATTTTATTATATTCACCATATAAAAAATGAAATTTTAAAAGTCTGAATGGAAATAGTTTATTCTTTTAGAGAAGTAGTTATAGGGGTGCCTGGGTGGCTCAGTTGGTTAAGCGACTGCCTTCAGCTCAGGTCATGATCCCGGAGTCCTCGGATTGAGTCCCTAAATCAAGTCCCCGGATTGAGTCCCCATATCGAGTCCCAAATCAAGTCCCGCATTGGGCTCCCTGCTCTGCAGGGAATCTGCTTCTCCCTCTGACCCTTTCCCTTCTCATGCTTTCTCTCTCTCTCTCTCCTTCTCTCTCTCTCTCTCTCTCAAATAAATAAGTAAATAAAATCTTTAAAAAAAAAGAAATAGTTATAGAGATCTACAGGCACAGTAGAAGAATCTTAAGACAGCTAAAAGGCAGCAGGATAGTTTAAATCCATCTCCCTCCCACTTTAAGCTGTGGCTACATCATTAATTAATCAAATTGTACAGGGAAAATGGGTAAATTTTACCTGTGTCAATTCAACTTTACATGACAGAAGTGTGTCCTAAAAATTAGAACGATATTTAAAAGAAAAGGAATAGTTACCAAACCAGAAAGGCTTTTGAAAGTCTCCTTTCTTGTTGTTCTACTGATACAGTTAACAGCCAAAAGGACTAAACTCTGCCTTCTGTCATAGATAAACCAGGCCCACTAAATAAAAACTGCAAAAATTTAACAAAGGGCACAATTTTGTGCAGTATAGAAGGTAAGAAAATAAAACAAAATAAATGAATCTCAATTGACCAAACAGAAATTACTTCTAGAAATTAACACTGTAAAACAATCTGGCAAAAGAACTATTCCTTTTTACAGATTTTCTTTACGTTAACAGGTAATTTATTTAAGATTATCAAACAGACCTAAATGTCACAATTTCTGATCCAGTTCCAAAATAGAAATGGTGCTTTATAAAAGACACTAAAAGTATCTTTAAAATCCAAGATTTCTTCATATAGTTGCTCCTCAAGCAAATCCTTGAACAGACTTAAAATAGCTAGTTAGTAAGGAATGTCCTCCATACTAATTACCAGGGAAATTAAAAGCATCCTTATCTTACTCTGCTTCTGAAGGATCTCTGCATTCACAGAAAAATGCTTGTTACTAAGAAGTCCCATCATAGGAGTATCTCAATTTGTGGGTCAAACTTGATGAGAACACTGATGGGCAGGGTTGTTAACTATTTCTCCCAAATAAAAAGTTCTGAGGCAGAAATGCTTTCAAGATAGCCCAGGTACTTCTCAGATTCCTGAGAAAAGCATTTCAGCATTTCAAGAGATTCCTATTTCTACAACTTTCTGAAGAAGCCAACTATGCAGAAAGACAGGGAAGATGAAAAAAAAATCACATCGGGGCGCCTGGGTGGCTCAGTGGGTTAAAGCCTCTGCCTTTGGCTCAGGTCATGATCTCAGGGTCCTGGAATCGAGCCCCACATCGGGCTTTCTGCTCAGCTGGGAGCCTGCTTCCCCCTCTCTCTCTGCCTGCCTCTCTGCCTACTTGTGATCTCTCTCACTCTCTGTCAAATAAATAAGTAAAATCTTAAAAAAAAAAAAAAAAATCACATCACTATAATGTGATCTTAAGGAAAAAACACCTTAAGATGAACATTTAGGAGACAGATAAAGTCCTAATAAATTCAATAACTTAGATTTTATCTTCTAATATGTTATAATCTCTTTGTTCCTTAAAACAAAGCAGCTAATTTACTTGATAACAAATTAAATTAGAGCTGCTCTGAATATTTTCATTTTCATTTTTTTTTTTTAAACTCATGACCCTTAGATCAAGATCTGAGCTGAGATCAAGAATCAGACACTTAACCAACTGAGCCACTCAGGTGCCCCATGAATATTTTCATTTTCTGGTGTGAATTATTTTCCTTACCTTTTTCATTTCTTCAACATATGCGATCATGGCTTCCTCTTTGGTCATATCACCCAATGAACTCCAAGCATCCCTAGAAATGAGAATATCCAAGTAACAAAAAGCCATGTTTTCCAATTGCTCAGAATACAACTTATAGTCAATGCTATAGGGTCATTAATTTAAAAGTCTCTCTTCTTAAAGCCTACACAAAGATACTATGCTCTCAAAGGATCACTTTAAATGTACCATTATTAGAGTAAATAAACTGTCAAATTAAACAGTATTTGAAACTAGTAAACATATAGCCCATCTATAAAATATAAACTACAGATTACAGAGACTATATTATACATACTATAGAGCAAACACTATATATTGTTGAAAAATATTTGCTAAGAACTCTTCAAAAATTTTATATTATAAAGAACAGTGACAAAAAAAAAAAGAATAGTGACAGAAATGAACATTTTAGAACTCTACATGAAATGAACTATCACAGCCATGTTTTAAATGAACAGAAGTTTTGGTTAAAAGCTTCCATGAATTTAAACAAGATTCTGACTTATACACTCAAAAAATAAAAGTGGTTTCCTACTTCTAAAAAAAACAAAAATGTGAGGCATAGGACATTTTTAAACCCCTGGATAATGAGAATAGTGCTTTGAAATTTTTGCCTAAAATGAAAAACCTTTCTTTTTACATATTTTTTCCAGAAGCAGTTTAAGTCCACCAAAGGTCATTTCTGAGGAAAAATCATAAAGTAAATCAATTTTCTTATAACAGATTAAAAAACATACTGCTATTACATTTAACCTATTATCAATGACTATTCATAAAGAAGTTAGAGGAAAGTACAGTACTAAGAAATCCTCAAAGGAGTTTAAGGACTTCCAATTAGGTGTAAAGAAATTTAGCCATTGGGTGCTTCTGTGGCTTAGTCGGTTGGGCATCTGCCTTCAGCTCAGGTCATGATCCCAGAGACCTGGGATCAAGCCCTGCATCAGTTTCCTTCTGCCCCTTACCCTGCTTGTGCTCTCTCTCTCTCTAATAAATAAGTGGAATTTAAAAAAAAAAACAAAAACACAAAAAACAAAGAAATTGAACCATCAAAATGTGTGGCTCTTAAGACATGCTTCACCAATTAGCATACTCTGTTCATAACATATGGTCTATGTTACAGATGTATTACTGGCTATTTTATGATTTTAAGAATATTAAAAATCAAATTTCTATTCAAGTACAGTGTGACAGGAGGGACAGCCTAGATAAAAAGTTAGCACAGCTGTCCCTTAATCATGTGTCTAGTTACTTATCATCTAAATGCTCAAAGCAAACAGTGTCACTTGGCAAGTAAAGTCATTTTTCTTGGTAGGTACGAGAGGCAGGAGAGTTTGTTCAATTGACTTTGGGAGTTTCTCTTCTTACAATTAATGAAAAAAACTTCATCAAAGGAAGGACTAACTGAAAATGTTGTTTTTGTTTTTTTTTTTATCTTTGATACACTTTTTGGCTTTGTTGTTTTCCTCTCTTCCCCAGGACTTTTCTATTTGCATGAAATTGTGTTAAAAGCACACGGAGAGTAAAAATTAGATCTAGTATGTTAGAACACTCCTGCTCAGAATAATATATAACCACATAATTAAGTCATATGATAATTATGTCACTAAAATAAAATTCCTTTCATAGCTCTCTATATAAAATTACCATTTGTATCTTCCAATAGGATCCCAGAATCCAGGCCTTGAAAGTTTACAGGGTCCTTCAGTTGCCTGCTTATAGAAGCTATAGAATTTGAGCATCATTTCATTTGTCGGCTGAAATGAACCTATTGGAAACATATTAAATACAGATCACCTGGAGGATACAATAGATAATCTAAGGTCACAAATCAGCTTATCTATACTGATAGTGATTTTTAAATATTTCATTAATAGTTCAGATAATCATTTATTTGTCTTATAGAAACAAATGTTATGGCTCTGTTAGTGACTATACTCCTTTAATTTAAAAAAACCTGAGGTTTTTACACTTTAATAACAATGCCTAACATAGTTCAATAAATAAAAGAATAAATTAATAAATATGCTGTAGGTATAACTAAAATAACTTGCAAATGCCATTTTAAAAATATATGAAAATATAGAATAACTGCATTATGCAACTATAATAAGGTATTTTTTATTCAAAGACTGTGACAAACCAAACTGAATGAAACATAAATGAAAAAGTTAAATGTACACTCTGCTTAATGAAAACTTCAATATTAAGAAATTCAACTCTTCGGGTTGCCTGGGTAGTTCAGTGTGTTGAACCTTTGGCTCAGGTTGTGATCCCAGGATCCTGGGATGAAGCCCTAGGTCAGGCTCCCTGCTCAGCGGGGATTCTGCTTCTCCCCCTCCTTCCTACTTGTTCTCTCTCTCACTATCTCTGTCTTCCTCGAATAAATAAATAAAATATTAAAAAAAGAAAAAAAGAAATTCAACTTCTCTTGGCCAAATTTCAATTTCTTGATGAATAAGGAAGTTTGGCTAAGGTCAACCAGTGTGTACTGTGGTAGAAAAAGAATTAATCCAAGAAAAAAGAGATTTCTCGGGACACCTGGGTGGCTCAGTAGCTTGAGCACCTGCCTTTGGGTCTGGTCATGATCTCAGGGTCCTGGGATCCAGTCCCCCTGCCCCCCCCCCCCCGGACTCCCCACTCAGTGGGGAGTCTGCTTCTCCCTCTCCGTCTGCCCCTTCCCCCTGCTTGTGCTCTCTCTCTCAAATAAATAAATAAATAAAATCTTTAAAAAAAAATTTTCAAATGGTATGCATGAGTGCTATAAGCTGTAATACTTAATAACAGGGAAAAATGGAATGCAAATGTTTTATAATAAATAATTACCTAAATAGTAATGATACATATATACAACAGGATAGTTTATAACTACAGTCCTTAAAAATTTAATGGTATGAAAATATAAACAATGGCTTGAGAAAAGTTTTACAACCTACTATAAAATGAGAAAAAAACAGTAGTTTAAAAATAGCATATCCACTATAATCCATTTTTGCAAAATAAGTATGTACATAAAAAGCGAATAGAAGGAAACATATCAAAATTTTAAAGAGGATATCTCTGGAGATAGTAGGCATAGAGATTATTTTTATCTTCTTTTTTTGCTTACTTGTGTTTCAAAATTTTTTACATTCAGTATTTGTATATTACTTTTATACCATAATTATTATAAAAATAAAACTTAAGGGCGCCTGGGTGGCTCAGTTGGTTAAGCAACTGCCTTTGGCTCAGGTCATGATCCTGGAGTCCCAGGATCGAGTCCCACATCTCCCCCTGCTGAGTGGGGAGCCCGCTTCTCCCTCTGACCTCTCCCATCTCATGTTCTCTCTCTCTCTCTCAAATAAATAAATAAAATATTTAAAAAATAAAAATAAAAAAAAAATAAAACTTAAAACTGTAAAAAGATATTTTAAAAATGTCATAGATTGCATAATAAACAGACAACAGACAATTTGTATACAATAAACAGACAATTTGTAGTAATCAAAAACGAATAGTTTATGAACATGAAAATTACAACATAGACATGCTGAGAGCTGGTGTTTCAGGTTTGGCCAAGAATGAAGAATCAATTCTAAAATCACAGTAACAATGATCTATATATACTATATGCTCCTTTAGGAGTATCTATTAGATATATTATTTTAATAATATGGTCCTTCTTTATATAAGAGGTAAAAAAATGAGAAATTACAGTTAAAATGGTTATATATATTTAAGCTCTGAAATAGTTTTATTTGAGAAAATATTTTTAAAATGGTTACCTATTTAAATAAAACAAACTAAATTTAAAACACCAAGAGCCTCAACTCATAAATTGAGTAAATTGTAAATCAAAATACGATTTACAGTTTATTTGTTAAGGTGAGTGACATATACATTAGAATAGATAATAGCAAAAATGATAATATATTGTATATATTCTGTGACTAAGACACCAAATAAAGTATAATCCATCCTCAAGGTGCTCTCACATAATATATGAGAACCCTGTCCCGGGGCTGGATCCCAGAACCCTGGGGTCATAACCCAAGCCAAAGGCATACGCTTAATGGACTAAGCCACCCAGGCGCCCCTGTTCATTCACTCTTAATAACAAGCCTCATATGTCCTGCCCTCGTTCCATGTTTGAGATTACGAAAAGAATACTATTTTGTGTATATTTGTTTTCAATATTTTTATTGAAAATAAATTTTCAATTTGTTTTGAATCTGCAATTAATGAATTTTTATTAAATGGTGGTGAATATTCATTACCAAGTCAATTCATGATTAATTAAAATAGAGAACATATTAAATACTGCAATAACGGTGTATTCCGTGAGCATTTAAAAAATACAAAAGCATCACTTAAAAAATACAAGTTTACTGTGGAAAATAATTCATATTATGAAGAAAGATAGGAAGTAAAAAATAAAAGTCCCCCTGCCAAGCCTCTCCACAGAAAAAAATATTTGAATAGTGGCTTTAAACTTCCCAACTTTGGTCAAACAAACAAAATTACAAAAAGCTCTGTAAACGCTAACCAGGATAAATTTGAAGAAAACCACACACCTGGACACATCACAATCAAACTGCTAAAAGCCAAGGATAAAGAGAAAAATGTTGAAAGTAGCCTGAGAAATGACACATTAAATACAGAGAAACAACTGGAATGACTTTTCCCTTAAGCTGCAAGGAAGGCCCAATATAAGAAAGAGAACACTAGAATAAGAGAATAGCACACACAAAAAAGTCACAAATATACGTATTTATTAAAATAAATAATTTTACAAGTGAATATAGCTATTCTTTCCTTTCCCTCCCTCTACACTGAAAGTTTCCGGAAGGCTTAAATAGTACACTTTATGAGTATGCGGCACCAAGCATCCCCAACCCAGTTGTTGTTTTTTAACACATCCAAATCCGCAGTCATTAAGTAACAGACTTTTGTTTTCAGGAATAAACACTACTCAAAATCTGGATAATATATGTGTCTCGTGCTTGAAAAATCAGCAGGTAATTAACACTCTTTACCTTCCCTCCAATAACATTCCTTTTAAACGCAGAAACCAAGGAGGTTACATTAGCAGGATTACGAGCAGAAAGACGATTAAAGGAGGCGAGGTTCGAAAACTGGGGCCTCGGGCCTCTGCAGGATTTCCCAGCGGGGGCCCAGCGCACTTACCATTTTTCGGCAAACTCTGGATCACCTTCACCGCCGCCTCAAACCTGGTTTCGTGCACGGATCTCGTGTCCGCCATCTCCAGCCGCCAGCGCCGGCCCCAGTCCGGGTCCCAAGATCTGTCGGCTGGAATCAGGCAGCAGCAGCAGCACCAGCTTTCCCAGGAGCCTGCATGAAACTGGAACATGGAGCGCAGCCGCGGATCAACATGCCCAAAGGGAGGAGGCCCAGGCAGCTGGTCGTTGCCCCGTCGCCCTGCCCTATCCAAGCCACACACATCGAGGTTGCCCAGCTCCTTCCTCCTCCCGGGGGCGTGACCTAGGCCGTGAAGCTGGACCGCCAACACAGAAAAACAACTCACCGAGAGGAAGAGCATCTCTAGCACGGCAAGGAGGGGCTCCGGCCACCCGCGGTCGCG
>JAPYYJ010002403.1:0-12873 GCA_028533885.1 Nasua narica | reverse complement strand
GTAATTATTTAGGATGAAGTCTTATTATTTTATTCATTTATTATTATTAGCATGGGCCCTAAATCCAATCACTGGTGTTTTTGTCAGAAAGCCGTGTGATAATAGAGGCAGAAACTAGAGTTTCTGCAAGCCATGGGATGCTGGGATTGCCAGCAACCACCTGACGCTAGGAAAGAGACAGAAGGGATTTTTGCCTCAGAACCTCCACAAGGAGAAAAACCTCACTGACACTTTGATTTCTGAGTGCTGGCCTCCAGAACTTCAAAAGAGTAATTTCTGTTATTTTAAGGCACTGAGTTTGTGGTAATTTGTTACAGCAGCTTGTAAGAAACTAATAGAGCCTCCCTTCCTGGTCCTGCTCATTCTTAATATTTCTTGAAGATGCATGGTTCTTCCAGACTTGTTCTGTACATCTTCCTTTGTCTGGAATGTACCTTATGTGTCCTTCTCCTGCTTCTCTTCTACTACCTAGTGAATTGTGTTTTGGCTCTGCTCTAATTTACTGCCTCTTTCCTCCTCACCCTCCCACTTCATCTGTGTATACTCAGCCATTCATTTGTCTCACACTGTTGTATTTTCTCTTCTCACACTGTGATGCGTAGTTTGTTGTTCAGTGTCTGTGTCTCAGTTCATCCATGAACTTCCTAAGGGTTGGCCTGTATTTATGTGCCTATAACTTGGGATGTGATGGACACATAATTGATTTACATTAAATAATTAATGAGAATTTCTCTTTTTACTTCTGTCTTTTAAAATCACTTTTAAAGCTTTTTTTCATTCTTTTTAGAAAATGTGTGTAAATATAAATGTTACTTTGGCTGTCACAACAAGCCATGGTGAGATCAAATGTTAAGTCTTCTTGCCCTTGCTGTTAGAAACTGCAATTTAAAATTTGTTTAATTTTGAACTTATTTTATGAAGATAAATGGCAGAATAAAAGGAAAAAATGAGTAAATAATTGTCTTGAAATTCTGGAGAGTGAAAGCTTCGGTGACTTCATTGAAGGCCATTCAGAGGAAGGTCACTGTCAGCAAATCAGAGAAATATTTCAATCTAATTAATTGAAGTGAGTTCATAGTATTAAAGAGCTGAAAAGCTTTTATGTCCAGATTTATTCTTCATACCATCTGCCACAGTGTGTGGGAAATAGGTTATGGAGAAAACTTGTGGGAAGAGGTAGAGAACTTTTTTTTATTCTGTAATCAGTTGAGGATGATAATAAGACTGCTAAGTCATTGAAGGACCTAGAAAATGTCCTTTAGGGAAAGAAATAGAAGACCAAGGGGGAAGATCAAGTATTTCAAGGATTCTGCATCTGTTGAATTCTTGTGTGTTTTTAGAACTATTTTCTGGCATGCTATCCTTGACCACTAGTTAGAGTAATCTGTTGTTCACAAAAGGGGAGATATACCCTGACTCCATCACGTTCTTAAAGCATTAATTAAATCCCAATGAGGTTATGAATTTGAAAAGGCTGATTGTAGTTGTGTTTTTAAATATCAGTTCTATGTAGGCAAAGAAAAAATATTAGCGAAGTGGCTTTTGGTAATAAAGTTGCCTGAAAATGAGATGTGAATTCAAGTTGTTCATGTCTGGTCTTTGCCAGAGAAAGCTTTTTACAAATGCTTTTTTTTTTCCTTTGGGTAAGAGAGAGTCACCCCTCTACCAGAGGTGCTCTTGGTTTTATTGTCTGAGTCCCTTTTTGTGGCCTCTGCCCAGTGAATTTGCAATTGCCCCGCAAAGAAACTGAAAATGGAGCTCTCCCTTCTACTTTGGGGGGGGGGGGCGATGCTCATCTCTAATGTTCTCTAAAACTCCTAATAGAGACACCCTGATGAAAACGTGTTAAGAGAGGATGGGCAATTTGATGAGCAACTCTGATAGTCAGAGGCTACAGATAAATGAAGTAGATAGCAGTTTTAGACTCTGTTTCAGTTATCTATTGCCTAAACTTTCAGAAAATATTTTTTGTCCTCAAGTTTCTGTGGGTGGATCTGGCTTCCTTAGTTGGGTGTTTCTTCTGCCTCATAGGATATCGACAATTAGGATCACTCAGTTGGTTGCACTCACTTGGCATCTTGGCTGAGGTGGAAGTTCCAAGAAAGCTTCACTCAGATGTCTCATGCTTTGCTGCTTCTCCACATGTTCTTTTCATGTGGCTGACCTGGGACTTCTTACAATTCATTTTTTTTTTTAAAGATTTTATTTATTTTACTTTAACAGAGAGAAAACACAAGCAGGCAGAGAGGCAGGCAGAGGCAGAGAGAGAGGAGCAGGCTCCCTGCTGAGCAAGGAGCCCAATGTGGGACTCGATCCCAGGACGCTGGGACCATGACCCGAGCCAAAGGCAGCTGCTCAACCAACTGAGCCACCCAGGCGTCCCTGACCTGGGGCTTCTAATGACACAGTGGTCTCAAATTAGTCAGAATTCTTAAACTGCAGCTCATTTCAGGGGGGACAGCAGCAACCTGCTATAGTGTCACTTGTACCTGAGTTACAACCCAAATTAAAGGGAAGGGAAGTAGGCTCCATTTCTTGAAGGGGAAAGTGGCTTGTTCATACAGGGAGGGAAATAATTGATGACAGCTATCTTGGGAGAATACCTGCCACAGCCTCATTATTCATTTTAAATTAGCACTATTCATTTTGTAAATCAGATTTTTTCATGTATGTTCAGATATCTTGATAAGAACAATCTTAGGTTTACTTGCCAGTTCCAACCAGCATTTATGGTCCTTTAGGAAATGTGGTCCTAATTATTCTTAGTAATTGGTACTGTTGATTTAGACCTTACTGTGTGCTCAGCACTGAGTTTAGTCCCTTATGTATATATGAGCAAGTCCTTAAAGCAACCCTGTAAGGAAGACATTATATATTATTTCTGTTTTCTTGAGTCTAAAAAACTGAGGCTTCAAGCAAGTAAGAAACTTGCCCAAGTTCTCAGAGCTTATAATGTAGTAGAGCCAGTTTTGAAAATGTAAAGGTTTCTGATTTCAAAGTTGGTGCTTTTGTATGGAATATGATAGTTCTTTTTTAGGTCCATTATGAAATTTCTATTTAAAACTGCTGTCAAATCCATCTGCACTAGACTTGTTGACTTCCCTGAATCCTGCTCACAGAATTTCCCTGAAATAGATGGTCCTGTTCTCGGCATGTAGACTAGGACAGAGGTCTATGAGATGATTCCATGAACAGATCCTCCCCCCAACCTTTCTGATTTATGGCTTCTCTGATGGCAAAATATTTTTTGGGACTTTGGTAGTCACTCCATAGTACCCCTTGAAATCTCTTTCTCATATTCATATACTACCACCTGAGCAGTATGGAACACATTTCTACATCCCCAGGCCTTACTATTTTCTTGTCTAATATTAGCATATCTTAATTACATTTTCATTGCTGAAGTCTTAGACTGTAGCTGTCCAGACTGCAGAGAATTTTTCAGTAGGTTAAACAAATATGAGACTGGCTTTTATGATTTTGAGTATTAGATTCTTGTCATGTTCTCTTGTGAACTTTACAGTCTGTTAAATTTTCTACTACATTCCTTTAGGCCATTAGTACTTTCTGAGCCTTTCTATATTTCACTTTGATGTTAATATTTCATCTTCCTGGTCATGTATTTATTGTTCACCATCATTAAAAACAATGAAATTGCTCAGTCTCAGGCATGGATTTTTATTATAACTCTTTTTTTTTAAAGATTTTATTTATTTATTTATTAGGAAAGAGAGAGAGTGAGAGAGAGCATGAGAAGGGAGAAGGTCAGAGTGAGAAGCGGACTCCCCATGGAGCTGGGAGCCCGATATGGGACTCGATCTCCAGACTCCGGGATCATGACCTGAGCCGAAGGCAGTTGCTCAACCAACTGCGCCACCCAGGCGCCCTTTATTATAACTCTTGAATAATAACTGTTTTTGTGGTAAAAATGACAAATATACCCAGAAATTGGCCAGATTTGGGTCTTGGTTTAAATATGGTAATTTTACTGTAATTTGTTATTTTTCAGAGAGAACACAGAGATAGAACTACAAATGAGTATAAAAAATGGACTTCCACCTTTTTGAACCATAAGTGCAAGAGTGGGAGGGGGGTCATGATGACACCAGCTTCTAATTTTTTTTTTTTAAAGATTTTATTTATTTATTTATTAGGAAAGAGAGAGAGTGAGAGAGAGCATGAGAAGGGAGGTCAGAGTGAGAAGCGGACTCCCCATGGAGCTGGGAGCCCGATGTGGGACTCGATCCCAGGACTCTGGGATCATGACCTGAGCCGAAGGCAGTTGCTTAACCAACTGAGCCACCCAGGCGCTCACCAGCTTCTAATTTTAATGCCAAAGTGAAGATTTTCATTCGAGGTTGAACTTCCTAAATGTAACCCTAGTTACCTGCATTGTCTTAGGAGAAGTTTTTTATTCTAAGAAATACAGTGCAGAAATAAAGTGATAAGTTTTGGTATGTTGTGTTTTCATTTTTAATTCAAAATACTTTGTAATATCTGTTTCATTTCTTTCTTTACCCATGGATTATACCATGGAGGTATATTATTTAGTTTCTAAATATTTGGGGGTTTTTCCAGAGATTTTTCTGCTACCAATTTATAGTTTAATTTTAGTGTGATTAGAGAATATACTTTGTGTGACTTGAATAATTTTAAACTTTTTTGAGACTTCTTTTATGGACCCCAGTATAATCTCTTATGTAGACTCTAGGCATGTGAAATGAATGTATTTTGCTGTCTTTGGGTGTAGTAAAATATGAATGCTAATTAAATCAAGTTGGTTAATAGTGTTTTCATATTTTCTGTGTCTTTGCTGATTTTCTACTTGTTCTATCAATTGAGATGGGTGGAAATCTTAGAGTGTAATCATGGATTTGTCTAATTCTCTTTGCAGAGCTATGCTTCATGTATTTTGAAGCTCTATTATAAGGTGCATTAATATTTATGACTTGTATATCCTCCTGATGAAGCAACCCCTGTATCATTATGCTATGACTTCTCTCTCTTTTTTTAAAAGATTTTTTTCCCTTGTGGGGGGGAGAGAGTGAGTTGCAGGAGGGGAAGAGAGGGAGGGAGAGGCTGAGTGCAGAGCCCAATGCAGGGCTCACAACCCTGAGATCATGACCTGCGCTGAAATCAAGAGTTGGCCACTTAATGGACTCAGCCACCCAGGTGCCGTGATATAATTTTTCTTTTATCCTTGATAATCTTTGTTCTAAAGTCTACTTTGTCTCATATTAACATAGTTAGTTCTACTTTTTTCTCAGTTTTTACACAGAATATTATTTTCACCCTTTTTTAAGGAAAACTTGAAGCAGCATAAAATTTGGTGTTGCTTCTTTTTTCTCCTAATCTGATAATCTCTCGTTTTTAATTGGGGTTTTTAGGCCATTTACATTTAATGTGGTTGGTGATATGATTGTATTGGAATCTGCCATCTTGTTATTTGTTTTGTATTTGTCCCTTCTATTTTGTGTTTCCTTTATCCTCTTTTTCTGCTTTCTTTTAGATTAGCTTATTATTTTTATGATTCTATTTTGTCTCCTTTGTTGTCTTATAAGCTAATATTGTTATTTTCTTGGTCACTTAAGGTATATATTATATAGCTTTAACATATCACAGTCAACCTTCAAGTGATATTGTACATTTACAATATAAGAACCTTACAGTAGTACATACTTTCATTTCTTCTTTTTTGCTGACCTTTAAGCTGTTGTTAACATATTTCATTTTTTAAAAGATTTTATTTATTATTTGACACAGAGATATAGATCACAAGTAGGCAGAGAGGCAGACACAGAGAGAGGGGGAAGCAGGCTCCTTACCAAACAGGGAGCCTGATGCGGGGCTTGATCCCAGGACCCTGAGATCATGACCTGAGCTGAAGGCAGAGGCTTCATTCCACTGAGCCACCCAGGCGCCCCTGTCCTCTTTATCTTTATTCCTCTGCACATAACATGTCTCTATTTTCCCCTGTGTTTTTTTTTTTTCATGTTTTTCATGTTTTTCATGTTTTTTTTTTTTTGTCATGATAGCCCTGGGTAACAGTGCCCACAGTGCTCAGGTCCCCGTATACCCAGTACATATGGATGCCACTGTAGGAGTTGTAGCACAGTTAGATGCTGAAATTCTTTACTTGCAGGGGAGATTTCTTAAATACCTGCTCACAGTAGTCCGTTCCTTCTGAAAACTTCTTCAGTTGAGACAGAAAGTACCCGAAGCAGGACTTGACAATGACATGATTAGATACAAAGACTGGCATGTGGTAAAGTGCAGTGAGTAGCATTTGGGAGTGAGTAGGAAGTACTCCATCATCTTATATTCTTGCAGTATGCCTGAGGGGTTCATGGTACTCTCTCTCTGCTTGCTGCCACCCACAAAACCAGCTTATGGTTTTCAACAAACTTGGACAGTTTTCAGGCATTATTTCTTCAAATATGTATTGCCCTCCCATTCTTTCAGGGATGCCAAATACATTATATTTGGCCATATGAGTTTGTTCCATGGTTCACTCATGCTTTTTAAATTCTTTTTCCTGTTTTTATTTCTATCTGTGTTTAATTTGGGATAGCTTCTATTGCTATGTCTTATAATTTATTAATCTCCCCCCTTTGTCTAATCTCCTGTTAATCCCATACAATATATTTTTCATCTCACATATTATAGATTTCATCTGTAGATATTCATTTTTGTCTTTTTATTTATTATTTGTTTTTAAAAAATATTTATTTTAGAGAGAAAGAGAGTATGCACATGGGTGGGGGAGGGATATAGGGAGAGGGAAAGAGAGGATCTCAAGCAGACTCCCCTCTGAGTGCAGAGCCTGATGTGGGGCTCAATCTCAGGACCCTGAGATCATGACCTGAGCTGAAATCAAGAGCTGACTGAGCCAACCCAGGTGTTCCCAGTTGTGTCTCTTTAAAGTATCTTCCATGTCTCCATTTACCATGTTCAGTCTTTATCATTTTCCCTTTATAATTCTGTCAGTTTTTTTACATTTTGAAGCCATATTGTGTTAGGAGCATACAAGTTAATACTGTGTGTGTGTGTACATGTATGTATTCATGTGTGCATACATGCACTGTGTGTGTGTATATATATGAATTTATATATATAAATATTTTCTGTAAATAATGTATTTGTATTAATATATGTTTATATTTCCACATATAAATATATATTCTTTCCATATATATAAATATATATAAATCCTATATTTTTATGTATAAATCTGGTGATTTTTCTATTTAAGTCTCTGCTTTATTTTCTACTTTGGTACTAAAATTAATCACTAAAATTACTATACCACCGACTGTCTTTTATTTAGTACTTGCCTAACAAATCTGTTCCTATGGTTTTTTTTTTCAGTCTTTCAAGACTCATTTTTTTTTTTTATGTGTGTCTCTTGTAAGCACCTTAGAACTGAATTTTATTTTGTTCTTGCATTCTTTGAATTGGGAATTTTAATCTGTTTACAGAGTTTGCTCTTAATCAGCACAAGAAATCAGGGAGTTATATAATAGCTAATATGGGAGGAAAGCACAGACATTTAAAAACTCTCTTAAAAGGTCTTGGTCTTGGGCCCTGATTTTGATGGTTTTTCTGACTTCCTTTCTCAAGTAGAAACTGGAATTCCAGCAGTGTCTATGAAATCATCTTTCTTCCTGCATTTGGTTTGAGATGCTGGTAGAGGAGAATGACCTTACTTTCCTAAAGTGGGAGGCCAAACTCAAGGTACTCCTCTGGTCTCTTGTCTCACACAGGAACTGGTCTCTTAAAGCATTTATTTGTGATATTATTTTGTGTTCTGGTTGAAAGTTAATTTTAAATAGTGTCAGTCTTCAAAAAAACCCCACTTATTTCTTAGTGTTTAGATTTTCTAATTGCCTCCATATTATTTAGTTTATGAAGTTGCTCCTTTTAAGATGGTCATGAGTTTACTTGATCAGTGTTGGGTGACATTTTTTTTTTATTCTAATGGGCCATACACTGTTCAGGGTCGTTTATGGTAAATACAAGGTAACATGCCTATTACATAAAAATAAAATAATTGTTTTTGTAAAATGAATTGGAAAATGTGGCATAATTAGACAGTGGGCATTTGTATTCTCCTATTATCGCTTTAGAGCTGCAAAAAAAAATGGAAGTAATTTATTTCATCTTGGTAATGCTCCTTCTTTCTGGTCCAACAATTTATCAGAAATGTTAATCCAGCAAGCAGTAAGTGGGGGCTGGGGGGTGGAGAAGAGAAGAGAGGGGATTTAAAATTAGCCTGGAAATATTGCACAACTCATTAAAAATGTAATCATGTGTAAAATGAGATCAATGAAAATTTATCTGAAAGTGCAAGGAAAAGGCATTTTCTAGTATGATACTGGATTTAATAGACTGGATTTTAATTTAGTCAGTTTGCTACAAAAAAATCCCTCCAGGCTAAATAAAACAGTTTTCCCTCCCAGTTATTGTAGAGACAGCTAATTTTCAGACCCCTTCCTTCTGATATTCAATCTTATCTCTTGCTGGATATTGGTTTCAGTATATTGCAGAATTTGTTTTCTTTACATTTTCCATTACGGCTTTCATTTGCATGATAAATGCTTAGAAGTAGAAACAGGGGGAAAAAAACCCATGCAGAACATTTCTTTATTAATTTTGTTTAAATTAGAGTATCTTTCTTATTCACCCTTCTACTGCCCTATTTAACAACCAGTGTATCTGAGAGTTATTTTAATATTTTGTTGTACAGTTGGAGAGATGGGGTACATACTTTTTACTTTATTGTGTAACATTTTCCTTTGTTCATGTTTGTAGTTTACATTTTGTTTCCTATCTTGAACTGTTAATGATAATGGTGAATTTTTTTCTTAAAAGAAACCTTTGCATTTAAGGTGAGCCTGGGATTCAGATTTTAAAATATGTTGACATTGATGAATTTAAGGGTTTGAAGATTCATTTTGCAGATGATATCCTCATGATTCTTAATCAATAGGGTTTGTAAAATTGGGCTTTATTTAAGGCTTCTGCTCCTTCCATCTTAGCTGTTTTTCTAGCCTGATAATTTAGAAATCTGATATGATATCACTGACTAAACACATCAGTGAAAATCATATAATGCCTTACTTTCCCCCAGATTTTATATGGTTAAAAAAAAAGGCTATCTTTATTAATAAAAACTTGCGTAGGCAAAACTTGCCTGAGCAAATATTATGTAAGCTGAATAAATGGTTCCTGTAAAATTTGTCTATAAGAGAAGAATTCTATGTGATAATTTTAGGATAATTCACATAGGTAACTTTTCTTTCTCTACTATATAAATTTTATATACATTCTCTCATGTTGTAAAAAAAATTAAACAATACAGTTAATTAAGTTTCCCTTGATCATTTCTCTTATCTACTCTCTTCCCTAATAGTAATACACTGGTCAGCAGCTATCTTTCCTGACATATTTCTCTGTAAAAGAGATAAGTACCTGTAGAAATATATTAGTTTTAATTTTTTGAAATTTTTTCTTCATTACTTAAAATGTGATCAATTTTCTTTTGTGAGTGTCCCTGACTTTTTGAGAACCTGTGCTTTAATGTGTTCAGTATTCTATTTTATATCTATTAGATTAAAGATGTTAATTAGATTATTAAAAAATTCTATATGTGTAATTTTTGTTTATTTTATCTGCTGGTTCTGGATAGCTGTGTTGTGAGACATTACTAAAAATTCATATGTTCTCTCTTCTTGGCAAATACTGCTTTTTGTTTTTTTAGTGCATTTGGCTAAAATTCTTTTTTTCTGATACTAAGAATTACTTAGTATGTCTTTTCTTATACTGTTATCTTTGCAATTTCTGTGTTGTCTTTTTTTAGATTTGTTTTTTAAATGTAGCCTATGGAGTTTTTATTATAATGTGAAAGTTTATTTTTTTTAAAAAATTATTATAATTCCAATTAGCTAATGTACAGTGTTACATTAGGTTCAGGTGTACAATATAATACCCTCTGGTAACCATCTGCTTGTTCTCTATAATTAAGAGTCTGTTCCTTGATTTTCTTTCTCTCTCTCTCTCAGATTTTTCCCTTCACTTGTTTCAGTTCTTAAATTCTACATATGAGTGTGATCATATGGTATTTGTCTTTCTCTGACTGACTTATTTTGCCCAGCATTATACTTTTCTGCTCCATCCATATCATTGCAAATGGCATGATTTTGTTCTTTTTTTATGACTGAATCATATTCCATTGTACATATATACTACATCTTCTTTATACATTTGTCAATCGATGGACACTTGGGCTGCTTCTATATCTCGGCTATTGGAAATAAGGCTGTTATAAACAAAGGGGTTGAATTAGTGTTCTTGTATTTTTTGGGTAAATACCCTGTAGTGTGATTGCTGGATCATGGGGTAGTTCTATTTTTAACTTTCTGAGGAAATTTCATACTGTTTTCTAGGGTATACTAGTTACAGTTTACATTCTAGGCTATACTAGTTACAGTTTACATTCCACCAACAGTGTGTGAGTCTCCCTTTTCTGTATATCCTTGCTAACACCTGTTGTTTATTGTGTTGTTGATTTTAGCCTTTCTGACAGGTATGTGATTATATCGCATAGTTTTGACTTGCATTTCCATGATGATAAGTGATGATGAGCATCTTTTTCTGTCTCTGTTGGTCATCTATGTATCTTTTTTGGAGAAATGTTTGTTCATGTCTTCTGGCTATTTTTAATTGAATAATTTTGGGGGGATGTTGTGAAGTTCTTTATATATTTTGGATACGAACTCTTTGTTGGACATGTCATTTACAGTATTTTCTCCCATTATATAAATTGCCTTTTAGTTTTGATTGTTTCCTTCATTGTGCAAAAGCTTTTTTATTTTGATATAGTATCATACCGTATTTTTGCTTTTGTTTTCCTTGCCTTAGGAGACATTTATAGAAAAAAGTTTCTACAGCCAATGTCAAAGAAGTTACTGCCTGTGTTTTCAAAGTTTCTATTTTTAATATATGATTTTTCACCAGGTTATACTTACCAATGTGTTTAGACTTACTATGTTTTCTATCATACTATGCTTTCTTTTCCCTCCTTTTTGCCTATTTTGGTTGATTGGATAATTTTATTCCATCTTCCCCCTCCACGGATGGTCTGTAAATTTACTTCCCATTTATTTTTTTATTAGTTACATTTATAATTTTAATACACATACTGATTGTATATCTTTCTACCATCAAGTAAACTACCTCTGTTCTATGCCTGAACAAGGTGAAATTCTTGATGTGTTTTTACTTCCATCACTTTCACTTTTCTCTGGCTCTTCTTAAATCCTGAGTTAAGAGTTGTTAAAGTTTTTTGGTTTAAAATCAACATGTAGGGGCACAAGGGTGGCTCATTGGGTTAAAGCCTATGGCTTCGGCTGGGGTCATGATCTCAGGGTCCTGGGATTGAGCCCCACATTGGGCTCTCTGCTCAGCGGGGAGCCTGCTTCACCCTCTCTCTCTGTCTGCCTCTCTGCCTACTTGTGATCTCTCTCCTCTCTGTCAAATAAATAAATAAAATCTTAAAAATATATATATTAAAATTAATGGGGACCCTGTTTGGCTCAGTGGGTTAAAGCCCCTGCCTTTGGCTCGGGTCAGGACTCAGGATCTTTAAAAAAGAAAAATTAAAATTAACACATATTTGCATCTAATTAGTTTTACTGGTGTCTTTGCTCACCCTTGCTTTATATATCCAGTCTCTGTTTCTCACTCTCTCTCTTTCTCTCTCTCTTTTTTAATACATTCTTCAGAAATTCTTTTTTTTTAAATTAACATATAATGTATTATTTGCCCCAGGGTACATGTCTGTGATTCATCAGGCTTACACATTTCACAGCATTTACCATATAGCACATACCGTCCCCAATGTCCATAACCCTACCCCCCCCACCTCCCAGCCACCCTTAATTTGTTTCGTGAGTTTAGGAATCTCTTATGGTTTGTCTCCTTCCCCATCCCATATTGTTTCATTTCTCTCCCCCATCCCCACACGACCCCCTGCCCTGCCTCTCAAATTCTTCATATCAGAGAGATCATGTGATAATTGTCTTTCTCTGACTGACATATTTCGCTTAGCATAATTCCCTCTAGTTCCATCTACGTCGTTGCAAATGGCAAGATTTCGTTTCTCTTGATGGTTGCCTAGTATTCCAATGCATATATATACCACTTCTTCTTTATCCATTCGTCTGTTGATGGACGTCTACGTTCTCTCCATAGTTTGGCTATTGTGGACATTGCTCCTATAAACACTCGGGTACATGTGCCCCTTCGGATTACTACATTTGTATCTTGAGGGTAAATACCCAGTAGTGTGATTGCTGGGTCGTAGGGTAGCTCTATTTTCAACATTTTGAGGAACCTCCGTACTGTTTTCCAGAGTAGCTGTACCAGCTTGCATTCCCACCAACAGTGTAAGAGGGTTCCCCTTTCTCCGCATCCTCGCCAACATCTGTCGTTCCCTGACTTGCTAATTTTAGCCATTCTGACTGGTGTGAGGTGGTATCTCACTATGGTTTTGATTTGTATTTCTCTGATGCCGAGTGATGTTGAGTATTTTTTCATGTGTCTGTTGGCCATTTGGATGTCCTCTTGCTGAAATGTCTGTTCGTATCTTCTGCCCATTTCTTTTTTTTTTTCTCCCCAAATTTGTTTATTTTAATTTTTCAGTGTTACAAGATTGATTGTTCATGCACCACGCAGTACGTGCCCCTCTCGATACCCACCACCCAGCTCACCCCCCCCCACCCCTTCCCCTCCAAAACCCTCAGTTTGTTGCTCAGAGTCCATAGTCTCTCCTGGTTCAACACCCCCTCCGATTTCCCCCCATTCGCCCTTCCC
>JAPYYJ010002402.1:0-12873 GCA_028533885.1 Nasua narica | reverse complement strand
TCCAACGAGGTCCATCAGGGTTTCAAACAACACGGAGCTGAACCACCCAAATGCAAATCCGAGGAAGCCCACATAGACACAGAACCCAATGTAGCTGGAGGATAGAGGTGCTAGCAGATGACACACTCCGTTTGCAACAATAGAAGCCGCAAAGAAATACTGAACTCGAGGTCTTATCCACTTGGTGTTGGCTACAAGTCCCATAGAAGGTCGGGCTATAATATCGACAAAAGACAGAATGGAAAGAAGGAAGGCAGCCTTTTCACTAGAGTAATGCTGACTCTTGGCATAACTATTAAGAAAGACTAAAGGAGTGGCCATCCCAAAAGCCATGATCACATTCCCAGAGAGGTACAGTAGAAAGCCTCTGTGGGTAAACAGGGATAAGTCCATAACTTTGTTAACAGTTTGAAAAACTGATCGTTTCTTCTCCTGGGGGTTTCTGCCATTAAAGTTTGTATTTGCATCACCTGCCCCCTTTTCTACATCAGATTTTCCAGGTTCCTGAAGGGATTCTTTAGACCTATCTTGACCTGCACTTGTTGCTGGGGGCCCTATTGGTCGCATCAGGGCTCCCGCTACACAGCAGTTTAGTAGGAGGCCCCCAAGAATTAGGAAGCTCCCTCTCCAGCCAAAGATATCGAAGAGAGACTGATTGAGGGGAGCCAGAGTAGAGAGGAACACAGGGCTGCCGGCCATGGCCAGTCCATTTGCCAACGGTCGCCTCTTGTAGAAATAATTGCCAATCATGGTCAGAGCGGGATTCAAGTTGAAGGCAAGCCCAAGACCTGGGAGAAGGGGGGGGAAAATTACATACCACGATAAACGTCAGAAACATATTTGTTATTAATCAACTAGACAAACTAAATGGCAAGAGGTCAAAATCATCACTATAACTTTATTAAAACTAGTATATCAAAAAAAAACTAGTATATCATTAAGTGGGCTGTTATCAAAATACAGACATAAAGTCTCTTTATGCAGCAAATACTAGATTTAAAATATAACATTAAAATAATTATTTTTGCTTTAGCAACAATAAGAATAATAAATGTAGGTTCCTTTGTCTAATTTCATAATTTTAGGTTTCCTGAAGAATAGGGAATTGGAAACAAAAAGGAGAGAAGATAAATCTTGTAAAGTCAAAGAGCAAGACAGAAGAGGAGGGGCCGAGGGCAGGAATAAAAGGAAGGGGGTGGGGAGAAAGAAAATATTTTAGGACACTAAACACAACATTGTGAAGATGCTCACACTACCTTAGTTAATCCATTAATTTAATGTAATTTCTATGAAGATGTTAATGCATTTAATTTTGCAGATGAGGTACAATGACTATTCAGAGATGCGGTGTGGCTCAGTCAGTTAGGCGTCTGACTCTTGATTTTGGTTCAAGTCATGATCTCAGGGTCGTTAGATCAAGCCTCATGTCCAGCTCTGCACTCAGTGGGGAGTCTGCTTGGGATTCTCTCCCTCTTCCTTTGCCCCTCCCCACCCCCCCGTTCTCTCACACTCTTTTGAAAATAAATAAGTAAATCTTAAAAAAAAAAATACCACTCAGAGAACAAATATATTAGAAATAGTCAAAAAGTATAAATAATTGGTGGGACCAACACTAACAGATACAGAAATATTTTCTACAGCTACAGCTACAGTGATGAGAACAGTGTACACTTCATCAGAAATGGAAAAACTGATCAATAAAATTGGGGAAAAGTCCAGATATAGGACCAAAAGATATGTTCAAATTAATAGGGGAAGAGTAGATTTTGCAATCAGTGGAGCTGAGACAAGTATCCCATAACCTCCTAAGTGGTCTCCCATTCTTGCTCCTTTTGTAGGTAAAGCAGATTAGAATCCTACCCATTCAGTCTCTCGAAAGACCGCCATCCACAGCTTTTCAGTCTGGGTTAGGGAGCACCATGATTTGGCCCTTACCTACTTCCTACCTGCATCTCAGCGTATTCTCATACTTGCTCAGCACAGTTGTTCCTCTAGATTTTCACAAACCTGGATCCTACTTATCATTCAGATCTCAACTCAAGGTCACCAACTCTGAGAGGATTTCCTTTTGGGGACCATTCAACCCTTCTCTATCAAAATTCTGTTTCAAGTTTTTGTAGAGAACTTGTCACAAGCTGGTATTTTTCTTATTTTTTTTTTTTTAAGATTTTATTTATTTATTTGACAGAGATCACAAGTAGGCAGAGAGAGAAAGGAGCAGACTCCCTGCTGAGCAGAGAGCCCGATGCGGGGCTCGATCCTAGGACCCTGAGATCATGACCTGAGCGGAAGGCAGAGGCTTTAACTCACTGAGCCACCCAGGCGCCCCATGGTATTTTTCTTATTTACTCATTTATTTGTTGATCTGTTTACCGTCTGCTTCCCTCCACTACGGAGCAGGAATTTTACCTGTCATGTTGACTCAGTCCCCAGAGAGCATGGAACAGTCCCTGTCATACGATAGGGACAAGTATTTATGGAATGAGTTAATAACGAACATGCTAAATAACCAAGTGGGAAGAAATAAAGTTCTGTTCCTTCCTTATGTTATTCAAATACTCTAGATGAATTACAATATTTAAACGTTTAAAAAATTTTTTAAAAGATGTTATGTATCTATTTGACAGAGAGAGATCACAAGTAGGCAGAGAGGCAGGCAGAGAGAGAGGGGGGAAGCAGGCTCCCTGCTGAGCAGAGAGCCCGATGCGGGGCTCGATCCTAGGACCCTGAGATCATGACCTGAGCTGAAGGCAGAGCCTTTAACCCACTGAGCCACCAGGTGCCCCTAAATGTTTAAAATTTTAATTAATGTAGTAAAAGTACAGGTCCAAAAATAAAATACTTATTAATAGTATCATCTCAGATCCTGCAGGTGGGATTGTATATTATTAAAACATTTTTTTAAAATATTTTTATTTATTTATTTGACAGACAGAGAGAGATCACAAGTAGGCAGAGAAGCAGGCAGTGAGAGAGGGGAAAGCAGGCTCCCTGCTGAGCAGAGAGCCTGATGCGGGACCCGATCCCAGGACCCTGAGATCATGACCCGAGTCAAAGGCAGAGGCTTTAACCTACTGAGCCACCCAGGCACCCCTATTAAAGCATTTCTGAAAGGATATTTGGCTGATCATACCAAAAACCCTGTTCCCCAGTAATTCCACTTCTAAAATTTGTCCTAAGGAAATTATCATGTTGACAAAGGTATACAGAGAAGCACTATCATACAAATAGGGTTTATTAATAGTGAAAAATATAAGCAACCTAAAGGTCTTTCAATTAGAGAATAGTGAAATAAACTATGGCACATCCATCCAATGGAAAAATAGTAGCTGCTATACTATGTTCATTGAGACAGGAGACTATATATGTAAAGTATTAGTAAGTAAAAAAAAAAACAACTGGTTACAAATATTATTCTAAAAAAGCATATGTGTATGCATTAAAAAATGTATGCACATCAAAATATTAATGGTTTTCTCTGAATTGTAAGGCAGTGTATGATCTATATTCTCTATCCTCAACAGTTTCATTTCCCAGCATTATTAAAGGGGGAGAAGAGTTTTTCTCATGTGTGTCCTTAATCCCTTGAAAATGTATATGGCTTCTCTACCAAAAAATTCTTGCTTTGTATCTGATATTCTCTCTTAATCTAATTTGAAACAATTTCTTTTTTCTCTTTAAAGATTTAATTTTTATTTTTTTTTTGACGGAGACACAGCGAGAGAGCGAACTTGTACAAGCAGTGGGAGTGGGAGAGAGAAGCAGGCCTCCCACTGAGCAGGGAGGCTGATGCGAGGCTTGATCCCAGGACCCTGGGATCATGACCTGAGCCGAAGGCAGATGCTTAATGACTGAGCCACCCAGGTGCCCCACAATTTCTTTTTGAGTAGAAGGATAATGAGTGGGAGTGGCTGATGATCACCATTTCAACAACTTGCCGCAAACCCTTCACTTATGGCGACTATGTTTCTTAAGACAAAACAAAACAAAATAATTAGGGGCACGTGGGTGGCTCAGTTGGTTGAGTGTCTGCCTTCGGCACAGGTCAGGATCCCAGGACTCTCAGGGTCTTAGGATCGAGCCCCACATCAAGCCCACATCAGGCTCCCTGCTCAGAGTGAGCCTGCTTCTCCTTCTGCCTTTGCCTCTGCTCCCCCTGCTGTGATCTCTCTCTCTCTCTCTCTCCCCCTCTCTGTTAAATAAATAAATAAATAAAATCTTTTTAAAAATAAAATTAAATAAGTAAAAATTTTTAAAAAGGAAGAAAAAAACTCTCCCTTTTAATAAAAAATAACCACCCCAAAGTGCCAGAACTTTCTTTAAAGACATGTTTCTCTAGGGGCTCAGTTGGTTAAACCTCTACCTTTGGCTCAAGTCATGATCCTGGGGTCCTGGGATTGAGCCCTCTGTTGGGGCTCCCTGCTCAGCGGGGAGTCTGCTTCTCCCTGTGCCCCCTCTCCCCATGCTCTCGCTCTCCCTCTCTCAAAAAAAAAATAAATATTTGGAAGATTATTTATTTATTTATTTGACACAGAGAGAGAGAGAGAGAGATCACAAGTAGGCAGAGAGGCAGGCAGAAGGAGAGGAGGAAGCAGGCTCCCCGCTGAGCAGGGAGCTGGATTTGGGGCTCAATCCCAGGACCCTGAGATCATGATCTGAGCCGAAGGCAGAGGCTTTAACCCATTGAGCCACCCAGGTGCCCCAAATAAATAAAATCTTAAAAAAAAAAAAAAGACATGTTTCTCTGGTACTAGGAAATTAACATATGTATAGCTCTTAAAAAATAGTGATCCAATAATTTTTCTGGCAAAGAATTTTCATTTTTCAAAAGAATAGCAGATGAATGCTACAAAGAGTCCACATAAAAATTAATGCTCGAAAATACATCGGTAGCAACTCACCTCCAATGAATCCAATATACAAGTAAAGTTCCTCTACAGTGTTGGAGAAAGAAGCCGCAATCAAGCCACCGCCCGATAAGCAGCCACCAACAATCATGACTGGACGACTGCCATATTTATTCACCAGGACACTGCTGATAGGACCTAGGAGAGAACAAACAACTTAGTAACATAGAGAAGCCCACCCCTCACATCCACACTTGCACAAGGCATTACTGACAAGAAAGGATGCCGAGACATAAATACCCCACCCCCCAAAATAAACAGATAAAACAGAAGACAGTAGTAAGAAATATTGCTTTCTATTTTATTTCAGTCACAGGTTTGTGTAATGGGAAAAATATAGCATCGATTGTAAAATGTACAACATGTCTTCTGTACACCTAGACCATACTGGATGGATTTTAACCAAAGGATGGAAGACCTTAACCGATAACTGGCTGCAAATACCCTGATTGCAAGTGTTTAGGGGACACTTCATGTAGATGCATCCTAGATACATGTATCCTACGTATCTAGGATATTATCAACATATATGTAGCAAGTTTGCTCTGTTCTTAATTTTTTAGGTGGTAATCTGGAGCAAATGCATGTGAACCCAAAGCAATGTACGAGCAAGTCTGATCAAACTTCTGGCTTTAGCGCACATTTTCAAATTGGCCGAAATGTACTTGTTTCTCATAGAAAAAACAACAAAACCAAAACAGAACTACAAAACAAGAATGCCTACCATCACCACTTTTCTTCAACAATATACAGGAGGTCCGAGGCAGTGCAGTAAGACAGGGGACAAGAATGGTGTAAGGAAAGGAAGAAACCAAACTATCAGTATTTGCAAAAGGATAAATTTGTCTATCTTAAAATTTTGAAAAAAAAAATCTACCAATAAACTATTAGAAGTAATAGAGGTTAGCAGGGATATATAATTAAAACACAAGTATCAATTGACTTTCCATATACCCGCAGCCAACACAAAACCATTTTTAAAGAAAGTTATCCTTTATAATGATATTTGTTTTGCAATACAACTGACCTAACAGCGCATGGTTGTATGTAGCCTTTATTGTTAAAGGGAATGAAAAATAGGACTCCAACCACATAGCTTCAAAAACTAACAGTTTAGGGCGCCTGGGTGGCTCAGTTGGTTAAGCAACTGCCTTCGGCTCGGGTCATGATCCCGGAGTCCCCGGATCGAGTCCCACATCGGGCTTCCAGCTCCACGGGGAGTCCGTTTCTCACTCTGAACTTCTCCCTTCTCATGCTCTCTCTCACTCTCTCTCTTTCCTAATAAATAAATAAAATCTTTAAAAAAAAAAAACTAACAGTTTAAATATCTTACATGTAAAGGCATCAAGAACAAAAACCATTTAAGAGGGAGCTTTTGTGTGCCTACTGCCTTCCGGGTACTTACCTCCAGCATACATGACAGCAAACATAATAGAAGAGATCCATGACACTTCGCTGGTGCTGGCATTAAATATTTCTTCAATTTCTTTGTAAAATACAGAAATAGATTTGCCAAACGCACAAGAGAAGCCAATGGATATAAAAGCTCCAACAACCACTGCCCACCCCCAGCCTCCATCTGGGGGGGTGGGTCTAACTGGACCTTCATTTGATGGTGACATCGTAAGTAACGATGAATTCCAAAATGCAGTTCAAATCCAAATATCTAAAGGATACGAAATTAAAATAGTACATGACAAGTAGGTCAATATAAAGCACTTCCAAAAAATCCCTTGCACTTATGTTATAAATAACTGAAACGCTTTTCAATGACACTTGCACTCGGTGAACACAGTAAAAAAAAAAGTCCAAGAGTCGTAGTATTGCCCTAAATTTGTATGGGCTTAAAGTTGAAAACTCACCACTACTTGAACCATATGCCAAAATCCTTTTCGACCCTTGGCAATAAATACAATGCTTCTTCAAATTTATAAACATACCTGTTCTAATAATAGATATCGGTAATTTTCCACATTATCGAGAATAACTAAGTAATTCATTTGACTTATCTGGGTGCAAAACTCACAATGCACACACTATAAAAGCTTCACAGTCCAATACTTCCTTTATAGTTTCCTCTCCTTTCCCAAAATATATTCTCCAAGACTCACCTGATTTTTCTGTTCTCTAGAATTTATAGGCTAACTTACAAATTTCAGGAAGAGGGTGCCTGGGTGGCTCAGTGGGTTAAAGCCTCTTCCTTCAGCTTGGGTCATGATCTCGGGGTCCTGGGATCGAGCTCTGCATCTGGCTCTCTGCTCAGCAGGGAGCCTGCTTCCCCCTCTCTCTCTGCCTGCCTCTCTGCCTACTTGCGATCTCTCTCTCTCTCTCTCTGTCAATTAAATAAATAAAACCTTAAAAAAATTCAGGAAGGACATACTAATATCCTGTAACTCATTAGACATATAGCAATTTTCAAAAGAAAAGTTCTTTCCATGTTGGGGCTATTATGAATAATGCTGCTATGAAATTTTGTGTGCAGGTTTTTGTGTGGACAAGGTTTCAATTCTTTTGGGTATATACTTAGTAGAAATTCTAGGTCATTTGGTAATTCTGTCTAACATTTTGAGAAACTGCCAAGGTCTTTGGCAAAGTGGCTGCACCACTCTACAGTTCCACCAGCAATGTAGGAACGTTCTGATTTTTCCACATCATCACCAACATTTGTGATGTCTCCTTATGATTTCTAACCATCCTAATCTGTGTGAAGTAGTAACTCATCATTATTTTGATTTTTATAGGTCTTTGGAGAAAGGTCTTCTTTGGAGAAATTCCTATTCAAATTCTTTACCTATTTTTTTAGTTAGATTTTTTTTTTTAAAACCATTGGGTGGTAAGAGTTCTTCATACACAGGCATACCTCAGAGATATCACAGATTCAATTCCAGACCACTGAAATAAAGCAAATATTGCAGTAAAGCAAGTTAAATGACTTTTGGTTTCACAGTGCATATAAAAGTTGTGTTTACGCTAGTGTAGTCTATTAAGTGTGCAATACCATTGTGTCTAAAAAGACAATGTATATACCTTAACTTTAAAATACTTCATTATTAGAAAATTGCTAACCATCATCTGAGCTTTCGGTGAGTCGTAATCTTTCTGCTGGTGGAGGATCTCGCCTGGATGTTGAGGGCGGCTGATGAGCAGGGTGGTGGTGGCTGAAGGCTGGGGTGACTGCGGAAATGTCTTCATATGAGACAAGAGTGACATTTGCCATATTGGTTGGCTCTTCCTTTCATGAACAATTTGCAGCATGTGATGCTGTTTGACAGCATATTTCACCTGCAATAGGAATTCTTTCGAAACTAGAGGAATCCTCCCAAACCCTACTGCTGCTTTATCAATAAAGTTTATGTAATATTCTAAATCCTCGGTTGTCATTGCAACAGTCTTCACAGCATCTTCCCCAGGAGTAGATCCCGTCTCAAGAAATCACTTTCTTTACTCATGCATCAGAAGCAGTTCCTCATCCATTGAAGTTTTACTGTGAGATTGAAGCAATCTTCAGGATTGCTTCAGTGGAGCAATCTTCAGGCTCCACTTCTAATTCTGGTTCACTTGCTGTTTCCACCACATCTGTAGCTACTTCCTCCACTGAAGTCTTGAACCCCTCAAAGTCATCCATGAGGGCTCCATTTGACTTTCTCCAAATGCCTCTTAATGTTGATATTGTGACCTCTTCCCATGAATCACAAATGTTCTTAATGGCATCTAGAATGTGAATCCTGGGGCGCCGGGGTGGCTCAGTTGGTTAGATGTCTGCCTTCTGCTTAGGTCATGATCCCAGGGTCCTGGGATCCAGCCTGTGCTGGGCTCTGTGCTCAGCTAGGAGTCTGCTTGAGATCCTCTCCCTCTTCCTCTGCCCCTCCCCCTGACTCAGGCATGTGCTTTTTCCCTTGCTATAATAAAAAAATAAATCTTAAAAAAATTAAAATAGAATGGCAAATCCTTTCCAGAATTTTTAAATTTACTTTACCTAGATCCATCAGAGGAATCACTATTTATGGCAGCTATCACTTTATGAAATGTATGTCTTAAATGATAACCACTGAAAGTCGAAATGACTCCTTGATCCATGGGCTGGAGAATGGATGCTTCTAGGGGGAGACTTCTTCCCTCTAATGAAAGACCTAGGTAGCATCTTCCAATAGAAGACTGTTTTGCCTACATCGACAATCTGTTTTTTGCATGGTCACCTTCATTAATGATCTGAGCTAGATCTGCTGGAGAACTTCACATCAGCACCTGGGCTTCACCTTGTGCTTTTCTGTTAGGGATATGGCTTCTTTCCTTAAATCTCATGAACAAATCTGTGCTAGCTTCCAGCATTTCTTCTGCAGCTTTCTCCCCTCTCTCAGCCTTCATGGAATTGACAAGAGTAGGAGCCTTGCTCTGGGTTAGGCTTTGGCTTAAGGGAATGTTATGGCTGGTTTGGTCTCCTATCCAGATCACTGGAACTTTCTCCATATCAGTAACGAGGCTGTTTCGCTTTCTTGTCATTCGTCCATTCACTGGAGTAGCGCTTTTAATTTCCTTCTAGAACTTTTCCTTTATTCACAACTCAGCTGTTTGGAGCAAGGGGATTAACTTTTGGTCTATTTTGGCTTTCAACATAACTTCCTCACTAAACTTAAGCATTTCAACCTTTTGATTTGAAGTGAGAGATGTGTGACTCTTCCTTTCATGTGAACACTTAAGAGACCCTTGTAGGGCTATTATCTGGCCTAACTGTAATATTGTTGTGTCTCAGGGAATAGGGAGGCTTGAGGAGGGAGAGAGCGGAGGGAACTGCCAGTTGGTGGAGAAGTCAAAGCAGATACAACATTTATCGATTAAGTTCAATGTTTACTGTGGGTATGGTTGTGGCACCCCAAAGCAATTACTATAGTAACAACAATGATTACTGATCATAGATCACCATAACAAATATAATAAATAATAAAGTTTGAAATATTGAGAGAATTATCAAAATGTGACACAGAAACGTGAAGTGAGCTAATGCAGTTGGAAAAAATGGCGCTGATAGACTTGCTTGACTCAAGGTTGCCATAAACCTTCAATTTGTAAAAATATGCAATACAGGCAAAGATCAACAAAGCAAAGCATAATAAAACAAGGTACATCTAGATACAAGTTGCCTATCTGATAAATCAATTGCAAACATTTTTCCCACTCATTGCATTCTTTTCACTCTTTTTTTGTGGTGTCTTTTAAAGCACAAACATTTTGATGAAGTCCGATTTATTTTCTCTTTTGTTGCTTATGCTTCGGTGTCATATCTAAGAGACCATTGCCTAATCCAAGGTCACAGAGATTTACTCCTAAATCTCTTAGTTTTCTTCTAAAAGGTTTATAGTTGTAGCCCTTACATTTAGGTCTGATCCATTTTGAGTTAATATCTGTAGAGTAGGGGTAGGGGCTTTATGAGATAGGGGTCTGAATTCATTCTCTAGCATAAGGATATCCAGTTATCCCAGTATGATTTGTTGAAAAGACTATTATTTCCTCTTTGGATCGTCTTGGCACCCTTGTTGAAAATCAGTTGACCATTGATGTAAGGGTTTATTTCTGGACTCTCCATTCTATGCCAATGATCTATATATATGATCTAGCTATCTATCTATCTATCTATCTGAGCTATATATCTAGCCTTCTGGTATCACAAAGTCTTAATTACTGTAGCTTTATACTAAGTTTTGAAATGAAGAAGCATGAGTCCTCCACTTTTCTAAGGTAGTTTTAATGATTCTGAGTCCTTGCATTTCTATATAAATTTTACGCTCTGTTGTCAATGTCTGCAAAAAAAAAAAAGTAGCTGAGATTTTGAGGACTATGTTGAATCTGTAGATAGATATGGGGAATAAAGCCATCTTAACAATATTAAGTCTTCTGGTCCAGACACAGGAAGCTTTTCCATTTACTTAGGACTTCTTTCAGCAATGTTTCATAGATTTCATTGTACATGTCTTGAACCTCCTTGGTTAAATTTATTCCTGAATATTTTATTATTTTTGATGGTATTATAAATTGAATTGTTTTCTTAATTTTATCTTTGGATTTTTCATAGGTATTGTAATATAATTGATTTTTGTATATTAATCTCGCAAACTTGTTTAACTCATTTATTACTTCTAATACTTATGTTTATAAGATCACACCATCTGTGGGGCGCCTGGGTGGCTCAGTTGGTTTAGTGTCTGCCTTAGGCTCAGGTCATGATCTCAGGGTCCTGGGATCGAGTCCCACATCAGGCTCCTTGCTCAGTGGAGAATCTGCTTCTTCCTCTGCCTCTCCCCACTGCCCCTCCTCATCCACCCTGGCTTGTGCCCTCTCTCTTGCTCAATCTCTCTCTCTGATAAAGAAATAAAATCTTTAAAAAAAAAAAAAAGATCATGCCATCTGTGATAGTTTCACATCTTCCTTTACAATCTGAATGCTTTTTTTTTCATTGCCTAATTGGCCTGGATAAAACCTCCATTTCAACGTTAAGTAGCAAGAGTAAACATCTTATTTTTTACCTTGGAGGAAAAGATTTTAGTAGTTCACCATCAAGTATGATGTTAGCTATAGTTTTTTGTTGATCCCCTTTATTAAGTTTGGGGGGTTTCATTCTATTTCTAATTGTTGAGTGTTGTTTTTTTTTTTTTTTAAGATTTTATTTATTTATTTGAGAGACAGAGAAAGTGAGAGAGCATGAGAGGAGAGAAGGTTAGAGGAAGAAGCAGACTCCCCATGGAGCTGGGAGCCCGATGTGGGACTCGATCCTGGAACTCAAGGATCATGACCTGAGCCGAAGGCAGTTGCTCAACCAACTGAGCCACCCAGGCACCCCTAATTGTTGAGTGTTTTTATTATGAAAGTGTGTTGGATTATATCAGATGCATTGTTATAAGTCTATTAAGATGTTTATAAGATCATGTGGTTTTTGGTCTTTATTCCATTAATGTGGTTCGGTATATTGACTGATTTTTGTATGTTGAACAACATATGAATTCCCACATTCCTGAGATAAAATCTCAGCTTGTCATGGTACATAACCCATTTTATGTGTTGCTGGATTCAGTTTGCTCATATTTTGTTGAGAATTTTTATATCTATATTAGTAAAGGATAGTGTTTTGTAGATTTCTTTTCTTGTGATACCTTTGGTTTTGGTATAAGGGTAATACTAGCTTCAAAGAACAAGTTGGGAATTGTTCTCTCCTCTACTATTTTCTGAAAGAGTTTGTAAAGGATTAGTGTTAGTTCTTCTTTAAATGTTTCATAAAATTTACTAGTGAGGCCATCTGGGCTTTGTTGGTTTTGTTGTTTTTTTTTCTTTTCTTTTCTATAGCTACTTCGATCTCTTCAATTATAAAAGATATATTCAGATTTGCTTGAGTCACTTTGGTAGTTGGTCTTTCTAGAAATTTATTAATTTCATTTAGGTTTTCTAATTTGTTAGCATGTTCATAGTATTTCCTTCCAATCCTTTTTATTTCTGTAAGAAGCCTAAAGATATACAAAGAGTCTAGTCAACTGGGAACAGTCCCCACAAGACTGACCTCACTTTTAACACCAACAGTAAATTTAGTGGGGAACAGGTGGAAGTGTTTCTAAAATCACTCTCAGATTTGATAATTTAATGGAAGGACTCAACATAACTCACTGAAAGCTACTATATTCATGACTTATTATAGGGATAGGACACAGAATAAAATTAGCCATAGGAAGAGATGCACAGGGCAGAGTCTGGGAGAGATCCAAATGCCGAGCTTCTGATCATCTCCTCCCATGGTCCTGGATAGCATTAACTCTTCCTGGACATAATGTGTGACGATGGAGTATTACCAACCAATGAAGCTCACCCAAATCTTTAGTGTCCAGACTTTTCAGTGGGGCTTGGTCACATATTACTCACATGGCTGAACTTTAGTCTCCAACTCTACCCATAGAGTGGGCTAATTCCTTTAGTCTCTAGTTGCTTT
>JAPYYJ010002401.1:0-12875 GCA_028533885.1 Nasua narica | reverse complement strand
AAAAAGCGCTGGAACCCTTGTATATTGGCTGGTAGGGAGAACAGCACTGCTGATGTAGGAAACCATGTGGTGACTCCTCGGTAGTTAAACAGAATTATCGCATGATCTAGAAATTCTACTTTTAGGTATATACCCAAAGGAATTGTAAACAGGCAGACATTTGTACACCTATGTTCACAGCAGTGTTATTCACAGTAGGTAAATGGTAGAAACAACCCAAATGTCCATCAACAGATGAACGGATAAACAAAATATGGTACGTACACACAAGGCAATGTCATTCCAACCACAAAAGGAATGCAGTTCGGATGCACGCCATGCCATGAATGAACTCTGAAGACATGATGCTAAGTAAAATATGTCAGGCAGAATTCCACTTATTTGAAGCACCTAGAATAGAACAGGCAACAAAAAGCAGCCTGCAGCTTACCAGGGGCTCAGGGGAAGGGGGATGGAGAATTACAGCTTAATAGTTATAGACTTCCGGTCTGGACTGAAGGAAGGAGCTTAGAAAGGGATAACCAGGGACGGTTGTACGACAGTGTGAATACATTTAGTGCCACTGAGTTTTATACTTAATAATGGATAAAATGGTGAATTTTTTTTAAATATTTTATTAGAGAGAGAGAGAGAGGACACATAAGCAGGAGGAGGAGATGGAGAGAGAATCTCAAGCAGACTCCCCTGCTGAGCTCAGAGCCCAACACGGGGCTTGATCTCATGATGCTGAGATCATGGCCCGAGCCAAAACCAGGAGTCGGACACTTAACCGATGGAGCCACCAGGTACGCCTAAAATGGTAAATTTTATGTTATGTATATTTTACAGCAATTAAAAAACCCCACAACTCCCCAGCCGGGTTCGAAGCAGTCCGCAGAGCACTTTTGGAGAACCACTGCACTAGCTGATCACACAGCTTTAAGAGTTCGAAAAGCTTAAAAAGTCCAAAGCGTTCGCACAGCATTAAGTTAAAACAGACCATAGGGCCTCCCTTCGGAAGACAGGGGCTTGTGAGCACAGAAGCCTTTTTTGGTATCTGAGCCAATAGAGGGTCACCCTCTGATGAGAACACTGACGTGTAAGGTCTTTCCCGGGGCGGGTGGGTGATGGTGGCAGACTGGGGTTATTTCAGCTCCTGTCGCCCCCTTCTTTGACCCAGTTCTCAGGGTCAGGTTTACCCTACAGAAGCCTACAAACCCCCACTTGTAGGTCTGGACTTGCATCAGTCTCCAGAAGGTAGGAAAAGAGGAAGAGGACTACAGTCCAGGTCTATACGTGGGCTTCCGAAATACAAAGTCTGGGGTGCAGGTAGGTCTTCTTTGGAAAATGCTCCCAGGGAGGAGCATGGGATGGAGGGATCTACAAAGAAGAAGTAATAGAATATTCTAAGAATCATTTAGTTGGACGTCTCTGGGAACAATAAAAAATCCTACAGGACATTTTTGAGAAGTCTTAAGAGCCAGAAGCCAGAACTGTCCACTTAGAATTGGAAAGGGGAAATATTTACATTCCTGTTCTATTCCTTAATGCCAAGAATGGGCTCATGAGCACGAACTTCTATCGTTACACACTTGGGGTTGAGGGGGTGAAAAATCAGAGAAGAGTCAGGGCAGAAAACAAGAGGCAAGTGGCCTCGGGCCAAGACCCAAAGGGAGGTATTATTGGTCATCATGGAGCTGTTTGCAGCCTGGGGAGAGGGGAGGCGGGGGGCTCACAGGCAGAGCAGCAGGTGCATTAAGAGGCTGGCCTGGGAGGGTGTGACGTTGTGTCCAAGAGGGGTCCAGGTGTTACGAACCGATCATGCCCTTCTAACCAAGGCTGCAATTCCTGCAATGGATCCACGATCTCAGAAGGACCACAGAAGGGCTGCCTACAGAGCAGCACATTAATCCCTACACTTGTCTACACTTGGAGCAAAGTGGCAGGGGGTCGACTAGTCAAAGAGGGACTACTGCTCCCAGTCATCGTTTGATTTATAAGCTGAAACCGCCATAAATCACAACAAATAAAAAACACATATTCTTTCCATCATCTGTTTATCCCGAGGGGGATTCTTTTCCCCAAATTGCCACTCGTTTCTAAAATCAGGAGCCCCTTTCCTTGTGGGGAGGGGGCGGAACCGTGAACTGCAGCTCAGTGGTTCTCAAAGCGTGGTTCCAACTAGGATCAGCGTCATCACCTGGAAGCCTGTCAGAAATTCAGACCCTTACGCCCCGCCCCACATTTCCTGGATCAGAAACTCTGGGTGGAGGGGCTCGGGCTCAGTAGTCTTGTCTAAGGAGAACCTCCAGGTGATTCAGATGCACGCTGTTTACAAAGTGCTGCCTGAGAATACTTCACCAGTCACGTGCCCTCGGCCAGGTTTTTCAGACCCTCCTGGTAGAGCACGAGGCACGACATGTGGACTCGGTTTTTACTTAATACCAGTAACAGTGAATATGCCTGCACGCGTAGTTTTAGGGCTGCCGTCACAAGTTACCGCAAACCGATAAGCACTAACTATAGTTGTGTTGAATCGCTATGCCTTGCACCTGAAACTAACTGAAACTGAAACTAACCTGAAACTCTACTGGAATTCAAACTTAAAAAAATAAAAAGAAACCCCTCTCCAAACCCCAAATCAAAACAATACCCAAAGCCAAATTACCACAAACCTCGTGCCTTAAAACAACAGAAATTTTTTCTCTCACGCTTCTGGAGACCAGATGTCCACAGCGAAGGTATTGGCAGGGCCAGGCTCCCTCCAAAGGCTCTGCAGAAGAATCCTTCCGGGCCTCTTCCAGCTTCTGGTGGCCCTTGGTGTTCCTTGGCTTGGGGCCACCGTGGAAGGCCCCACCTAGCTCTCGTCTCCCATGAAACCCTCCTGCAATATGGCGCTCTCTCCCCTTTCTCTTATAGGAGCACCAGCCATTGGCTGTAGGGCCCGCCCTAAATCTCGAGAGAACTCATCTGGAAATCCTTAACTTAATTACAGAGCAAAGACCCTCTATTATGGTCACATTCACAGGTCCTGGAGCTAAGACTTGGATTTACCTTTTGGGAGGTTAAAATTCAACCAACTACAATGTTTAGCATACTAGAACCCAAATCTTCCTAAGTTTTTTGTTGTTGTTGTTGTTTTGTTTTGTTTTGTTTTTTGTTTTTTTTTTTTTTTACAGATAAGCAAACCTAAAACCCACTCATTTAGTTACTTTTACCCCTCTTTGGGCTATAAGGAATCACAGGTAACTGGGATGTTAACTCTCCAGTGTGGAGAACAAGCGTTATCATCCACACTGATGCTCCAAAGTACAAGGACTCCATGTCCGCAGCTGCTCAAATAAGCCCGTCTCCCTCCTTCACCCCACATGTCCAAGAAGCATAGTAATTAGTCGCATCCATATGCCTGGTTGCTCACAGGTGATAATTGTCCCATGAAGCTGCAGGATTCAATTACTACTTCAAACATTCGCTGCCCTGGAAACCAGCCACCTGTGCCCCAAATCGAGCACATGCTGTGTGCTCACCTTGTGTCCCAGGGGCCACTGCTGCTCCTGGCCCCAGTGCCCTGCTCTCTGATGATAGCCTTGGGGGAAATATGGCTTCTTCTCTGCCAGCTTACCCCAATGGTGGCAATATGCCCTCTCAACTTATGCACAAGCCCAAACCTGTCCCTGGTTCTCCAAGATAGTTCTTCATCTGAGTGGTGATGTACCTTGCTACATAAAGCCAGGGGGACCATTAGTGTTCTAGTCTCTGAGAATCTTGGGAATACAGTCTAGCCCCATGGCCGAAGAAGACAAATTCCTAAAGCTCTGACATTCTAACAGGTTCCAAACTAAATGTGACTTCAATATTTCCATGCTCTCCTTCTTACAAGTATAATTATTGAAAGACATTTGTAGGCATTAGACATCATGATCATGACGTGGGAAACCAAAAGAGTTACTAAGAAAGGAAAGTGAACTCTCTCATGTACTTGCCAAGTGTCGATCAAAAGATGCTGGTTGGAAATGGCATAAATATGGACTGGCCTCTAGCCCTGGCCAATGTTGTGTGTGTGTGTGTGTGTGTGTTTTAAATTTTTATTTAAATTTCAGTTAGTTACATGTAGTGTAGTATTCGCTTCATGGGTACAATAAAGTGATTCAGCACTTTCATACATCACCCAGTGCTCATCACAAGTGCCCCCCTTATCCCCTTCATGTATGTTACCCCTCCTCTCACCCACCTCCCCTCTGCTAACCATCAATGTGCTCTCTATAGTTAAGAGTAATTTCTTGGTTTTCCTTTTGCTTTTCCCCCCTTTGCTCAATTTTTTGTTTCTTAAACTTCCCATGGGAGTGAAATCATGTTATTTGTCTTTGCTGTATTTTGCCTAGCATAATACTCTATCTCCCTCTGTGTCATTCAAATGGCAAGGTCTCATTCTTTTTTTATGGCTGAGTAATATTCCATTGTATATAAATACCACATCTTCTTTATCCATTTATCAGTTGATGGACACTTGGGCTGTGTCTATAATTTGGCTACTATCAATAATGCTGCTATAAACATTGGAGTGCATGTATCCCTTTCAATTAGTGTTTTTGTATTTTTTGGGTAAATACCTAGCAGTGCCATTGATGGATCATAGGGTAGTTCTATTTTTAACTTCTTGAAGAAACTTCCTACTGTTTTCCAGAGTGGCTGCACCAGTTTGCAGCACTGACCAACTCTGCATCTCCCTGAGGCTCACAGACGGGATGCCGTGTGGATCAGATCCGAAGGCTTGATTACTTGCTCCTCATTCTTTCCTCGATCATCCCATTTGGAAGAGACTGAGTGGAAACCACGTGGTGTTCCACTGGGAAGATAAATGGGGTTCTGTCCGATCTGCAGTTCAACCAGCTTGTCTGCAGGGACCTCCTCTTCTCCCCCTACACCGCCTGTACCTCCCCCAGCAGACCCGGCCCCAGGCTGGGAAGCTGGGTGATGACAGTCACCTGAAAACAAAGAAGCTCCATAGGAGTGAGGACAGCAAGGGGAAGTTCCTGGAGCCAACCAGCTAACCCATTGCATTTCTTTCTTTGGCTCAGCCTACCTGGGCTTCGTTTGCACCCACTCTCCTCTTAGTAAATGGGAATATCTTTGCCTCTCACGTCTTGTATCTTTTTTCTATCTGGGGCATAGAGAAAGCGACAAATGGGCCCGAAGGCACACAGTCGGCAAAGGACAGAGCCAAAATGTAGAATGTGAGCAGTCTGAATCTGTGCCTAGTTCCCAGTCAGGGGATCCCCGACCCCCAGAAAGCCCTAGTTACTGAAAGAAACACCCCAACACCAGGAAAGCCCTCCGTCTCCTGCCTGGTTCCCACTGTCCGTCCTCAGCAGCTTCACCACACTGCCTCCTCTTACCACTCCCCCCATCGGACGCCCGCGGTTCGGGTCACACTGGACAGCTCAGGACCTCCACTTCCTTGCTTGGATGGATGCAACAATCTCCCTGCCCCGGCCCTCCATCTTCCTTCCACTCCGAAATTATCCTGCGTTCTGCAAAACAAGTGGAATCACTTCATGTTTTTACTTAAGAACCTTAAAAGGCTCCTCACTGGCCAGAAAATGAAGCTGACTCTTACGCTCGGCACCTGCAACCTTTCACTGCCCTCCCCATCTGTCCCCCCCAAGCGTCATCTCCTGGTACCAAGACTCCTAGCCACACTGACGGCACGGTATTCCCCGAATACGGCACGCTGTTCCATGTTGCCGAGCGCTGACTCTGGGGCTCTGCCTTTCCACAACATCTTCACTGGCTGAACCTCTTCACATCCTTCCAAATCAAACTCAGATACTTCCTTTGAGAAACCTTATATCTATTCCTCTTGTGAAACCTCTGACCTTGAACTCCTCAAGGTCACAAGCAATGTCCCTTCACGTATGTCCGGTCCCAAGTACAATGGCTGCACATGGGACGTTCTTAAAGTGATTTTGGGAAAGAATGTTTTGTTGAGCATTTAGTATGGGTCAGGCACTCTGCTAAGTGGGCTCTAAAAATATAAAAATTTAAATAACAAAAACTCTTAGGATGCTCTTTGGGGCTGGCTGAATGATGAATGCACTCTTTCATAGCACAGCTCTCTTCTCTTTAACTCACTTGCGGGGTGCCTGCGTGGCTTTGTTGGCTGAGTGTCCGACTCTTGATTTCAGCTCAGGTCATGATCCCAGGGTTGTGAGATCAAGCCTGAGGCTCTGTGCTCAGCAAGGAGTCTGCCTGAGACTCTCTCCCTCTTCCTCTGCACTTTCCCCACTCAAACGTGCATGCGAACATGTGCGTGCTTTCTCTTTCTTTCTCTCTCTCTAAAATAAATAAATCTATTTAAGAAAAAAGAGAAATTCACTTGCAATACCTAAGATTTGTAACAGGGCTTGATAGTACCTACATGTTCTTTCATGGTCTTATTTTAGTGAAAAGCTTATTTCTGAAAAATATGAAAGTGGTATTTAAAACAATTTTTTTTATTGGAGTATAGTTGATATACAATGTTGCATTCATTTCAGGTATGCAACGTAGTGATTCAACTTCTCTATATGTTATGCTGAAAACTGGTATTTTTAGAAAACTTTTGTATAACAAGTCCTTAAATAAATATCTTTCGTGGGTTGATTCCAGTGCAACAAATCTTTCTGCCTCAGCAGATGTCTGCAATTCCTGAAAAAACAGATTACACATGCATATACATGTGGGCATATTATTAACGTTCTACTGCACAGTGCGGGGGCAGGCCCTGGGTCCAATCCTGGTCCCAGGATCCTGTGCAACTGAATGCAGAGCCTTGCACACATAGGTGTTACGTCTGATGACTTAACCACGGAACTTCTGTCCTTGGTGATAGACGGTGATGGACACAAGGGAGAGAAGGCGTACTTACAACTCAGGTTTCTTTCTCGTGGCGTAGTCTCAGAGAAGGGAGTGACAAGAGAAAAATCATGTGTCCAATTGAAATACAAAAAGAGAACTGGCAAGCGTACACAAGATACGATAATTCCCTTAATTTCATTCCATTGAGCGTGGCTCCTATAAAAACGAACAATGTCTGCTACTTAGAAGTTTGCTCATTAGTGCAGTCAGCTGAGAAGATGAAAGAGTATACCGGACTCACCATTTTCGACAAGGATTCCTTCAAAGGATACAGGGACATACATCCTGTCCAGATCTCAAACTCGTGGGACCCTTAGTGCTGCGGCCCGGAGGTGGCTGGGCCCTCCCTATCCTCCCTCCTTCCCTGTTGCTCCAGCGGACTCACATTCTCGGCTGAAGTCTGCATTCACAGGGTCTCGCAGGGGAGGCTCTCTCCTGCCTTGGTGAAGGTAGCACAAAGGTTCCTTCTCCAGGGCTTGTTCGACATTTCCGACGTGGTTTCATTTGTTATTACGCCTGTTATTTACCTGGATGGCCCACCTAACAGAACCGGCTCTTTGCTATAGGCCCGCGGTTGCTGGCCCATCTTCAGGGCAGGAGAGAAAACTAAAGCGAGGGACCCCAAGGGAGCACAGGAAGCCTTGGGCACCTCCTGAGTTCCTGCTCTCTGGGGCCTGTCCCATTCCAGGCTTCTTCTGCAGCTGGGCATGTTACTGTCCATACCAAGGATTTTATTTTCAGCTGTCACTTGAGGTTGAAAACTTATTTGTGCCCCGGTTGGTGTGCCTGGGAATTGTGTTCTGAGCTCTTGGCCTCTGTCTTTAAAAAAAAAAAAAAGTTTTATTTACAGGACAGTGTGGATGGCATTCATTTGCAAAACACAGAGCTGGAAAGAGGAGGAAGGAAGAGAACTGCCCCGATGATCTCAGGAAGACTCCTTTCAGGGGAAAACGTGCTTCTGGGTGACATATACCTTGTGGGTGAGTTTGGGTCCACGGAAAACTGGCCACGGAATTGAGGGGCTGCAGGAGGTGCGAAGGCAAGTGGGACGATGGAGAAGTTCCCTGCATCCCAGATCCCCGAGAGTGGGTCAGCTACATATTTACAGCAGCTGGGCCCCCTGCTTTGGGGCAGTTAGGGGAGGAGAGCACTGGCAGGGGAGGGGTGACCAGCAATGTGCACCTGTGCTAGCCCCCCTCGGAGCACCGTGCACTGCTTAGACCCCACCCTGTGTGGGTTCAGGCACTAATCTGGGGATCGGATGCAAGAAGCAAACTTCTTTCTTGAGTCCCTGGGCCAGTTCAGTGCAGACTTCAGTTGGGACTGCTGGGGAGCATTTCTCTGGAGATGCAGTGACCCCTTTTGAAAACACTCATAGCTCTGAGCTCCTGGATGGAGGTGTTTAACACAGGGCAGCCCAGAGAGCCACCTCCAAAACCACTGATAGGAAAAAACTGCAGGCAACTGACTCACGAGTAGATTAAGAGAAGCCCATGGAAGGAAACAGCTTCTCGTAAGGAGGAAGTTGGCCAGGGAGGAGGGTAGGGGTCATCTGTTCAGTTCAAATAACAAATAGGGAGGTGAGAATCTCTGAGACGAGGCAGCGGAAGTGGAGGGAGAAGCAAAGCAGGCTGATTATTAATCAGGAGCTCCAGGGAAATGGGGTTTATGGAGTGAATATTTTGGGAGATACTTGGACCTTCTGCCGTGGCTTTGTTTTTTTATATTGGATAACTCAGACAGCTAGAGAATTGAAAACTTGTCTTTCTGCAAGTCAAATTTTGGCTTAAAAAAAGACAATGGAAAAGCAAAGGAGAGCTCTACGAGAAAAGGAAATTTGTTTACCTTATTCACTGTTTTATCCTGAACCCTAGAATAAGGCACACAGTAGGGGCTCAATAAATATCTGAGGCCTGTATATGCTATCCAGTGAATTAAGCTTAGTGGTTTCCCTCCGGAGCCTCTGCTTTTGCATGGAGAAGAAAGTCTTCCCCAGTCTTTCCAGGGCAATACTTGGGTTGAAGGAGGGCTCCATGCCATTTGGATTCTCTTTGCATGCGTCATTTCAATTCTTTAATTCCTTTATTCCTTGTATTCAACAAATATTTATCAAAAACATACTTTCTGCAGGCACCGATTGAGTTTAACATGTGTAAATGCAATGGCACAGATATGCACCTGCTTGGAGCTTACAGTCTTGTAGAATGTAGTTCTCTGAGCCCATTTTCACAGTTGGAAGCTTAAATAACTTAATAATTTAACCAGCCCAAAGCCTCCAACCAACCAAACCCACCAAGTCAACACATGAAGAAACTACATCCAAAGCACTGGCCCGTTCAGCCGTCAGAACTTCTCACAGCCATCGAGTGACCCACGTGACCAGGTCACCCAGACCAGGAATAACCTTTCGAGGTCATTTGAGATTTGCCCCCCAGATATTAGTCACACATGCTGTAGCAACCAATTAATCCTGAAATCTCTACCATCAAATTCAACGGAGGTGTACATCTTGTTTACGAAGCTTGGTAGACATGGCTTCCTCCACATGGTGACTCGGGGAAGTCCGCTTCTGTCCAGTGACTCAGCATCTCACCCCGAGGCATCCAGATCACGGCGGTCTGGAAGGAGAAACGCTAGGCAAATAAATACATAGGGGTGGTTCACCGCCTTCGTCTGGAAGTGACACGTCGCTTGTCCTCCGTGTTTTGGCCAGCCCGAGCCCTGTGACCCCACCCAGCCGTAAGGGGGATGGGGGTGGAAGGGAACACACAGACGTTCGGTGGGCATTAAATGTCTCAGGTATGCCCGTTCTGTACACATATCCCCCCCGAATCCATTATTGTGCAGAACTGAGAAACAACTTTGACACAGTTGATAGGTGAGATTTAGAGGATAGATTTTTGCAAATAAATGGGTCAATTTATTTCCTGAGTTCTTTATCTGGGAATCATTTTGAAATGAAAGGAATATAGGAAATAAAGTAGATTACAGTCCTAATATAGGCTCACTTTACTGGATAGAAAGCATCAACTTCTTTGTGTTTCTTCTGCCATTTTGGGGTTTTATTAGGTATTGTACCATCTCATTCATTTCTAATTCAGCTGTAGATTTCTATTATCTACTAAAGGCGGCCTGATTCTGTCCCGGCTTGTTCAACACCATTTCCAATAAACAATGGTGGTGTAATTAGCACTAGATCCATGAAGTATGTTGAAATATGGTAATTTATTCCATTCCATTCCAACTTACCTGGAATAAGCTTATTCTGGGGTAGCATTTTTCCAGATCAATATGGATCTGATTATTCTTAAACCTCCACTTCCCAGTGATGGCTCTTTCATTATAGCATAAATCATCTGGTTATGATTCAGTGGCATGAGCCCCTGACTGCAGTTTTTGCATTTAGAGTTGACAGTGCTTGAAATGTTGGTTGCTTCATTATGGAGTCCAAGGGCACTATTACTCCTTGAAATTGGAAAACACGATGCTTAGCTGGAGTTAAAAAAAAAAAAACCAATTTGAGGGAAATTCAGTAATGCCAACCTGATCATCAGGGGCGGGGAGTGAAATTTTGCCTTGCAGCAACTCATCCTTCCGAGGAGAAAAGCCTTCACCTCGGAAGGAAAGTTGGAGCTTTGGAGGGAACCTGGACACTCAAAGATGTAATAGACTACAGCTATGATCTCTCTTGGCCCTTTTTATTTACTGAACCAAAAATTTTAAGAATCTTCCTTTTAACTTCCCTTCAAAATATTTTCTGAGGCTCTATTGTGTTTTAGGCCCCAGGAAAATAGTGTTGCAAGGACAGCCAGGACACCGTCCCTCAAGGAGTACAGGTTGTAAAGGAGAGAGTAAACTCAGACTTACAAGACAGTGATAGGGGACATAGGGGGACCCCTGGGAGCCCAAGGCAGAGATACCTATTTCCAACTTTCCAACAACTTTTTTATCATGAAGGAAACCTGTGTCCACTGAGAGCCAAAGAATGAGAAGAGACAGAGGCGTGAGTGTTTAAAGCAGATACAGCAAGTCCAAAGGTCTAGGTGCAAAGGAGAGACTACGATGGTCAACAGGAAGATGAATTTGGTTGCACTTTCATGCCATTCATCTGTCGTAGGCCCATCAGGCGGGGCCGTCCAGCAGTTGTGGCTTCTATGTTCATGGTCATGTCTAGACTTCTCTGTGAGACAAAATGAGCTGAAGAAAGGGAGCAGGGGACAGACCTGAGATCTTGTCTACCACAAAGGTTTCCTGGGTTATGGGCCTGGACCACCAGAGCAGATACCACGATTTTCCCAGAGCCCTCCTCTTACCAGGCGTGAGGCCACCAGCTGGATGGAATTCACACAGGCTATGAGGTCAGAGGAAAACATTTGGTCCCTGCAGCCTGGGAAGAAAAAAAATTCATCCAGTGTCAAAAGCAGCATCGTCAGGAGGGAGTCTGAGTAGTGAGTGAAGAAGAGGTAAAAACCAAGCATCAGAGAGTGGCTAATTTGATTTACAGAATAAAGAGCAGGTGAGGGAGAAGGGGAGAGTGGGACAGAAAAGATCTGAGCACTCAGTATGTTTGGGGGCGTAAGATGAGAGCTAGGGAAGCGCATTTGGTGGAAAGCTAGCAACCATGTGTAGGAGAGTGGGTGGGGAGGAGCATGGGAGAGAAAGAATTTTAAGATACTCACTATGTATGAAGAATTCACTTCCTCCTTTAGTATTTCCTTGAGAGACAGTTCAGATTTGATAGACGAAGTATAGATTTATAGTACTTTTTGGTTCCTGGGCTGTGTTTCTTTGAAGGCAATGCTTGACTGAGACTGAGCCCCCTGGAGTCGTGGGGTTGGGGGTCTGTAGAAACTTCCCCTTGAGAGGTACCTCCAACTCAGTAAGTAGAGTACTCATGACTGTTTAGAAACACAGCCATCAGATAATAGACCTGGTTCTTCCCTTGGGATGTTAGTAGGATAGTTCTTACAGGAGATACATTTTGGGGTGTCTGTTCAGCCCATGACTTTCTCCGTCTGAAAACTGCTTCTTCACCTGCAAAAACTAGCACCCTGCCCGCATGCTAGCACGGGGAGTCACCCCCTTTCCTCCGATAGGTGATTTGACCAGGAAGGAGCACCCGATCCAAGTTGAGCCCATCAGGGTTTTCCCCTGAGAATAAGGGGTTAAATGTGGAGAACAGCAACTCAGGAGCCCTGAGGAGCCACGTATGTCCATGAGCTCCCCAAAACAAAGGCAATGGCAGAAGACTAAGCAGACAGTTGGTGGGAAATGGATTCAAAAATTGGGGTAGAATCCTTCTCAGCTCTTAGTGGCTTTCCTCTTCCTGGTTCTGGGCTCTCAGGAAGGGGCTGCCCTTAGGTTCTCGTAAGACACATGGTATCCTCCAAATCAATCCTCTTTCCCTCTGTTTCCCTTTTGCTCATGTTACTTGAAATAACTGGCCCAAAGCTACCCCAGTTCCCCTAGTTCTCGGGTTGACTTTCCGGTACTTCTGATCTCATCTATCTTGCTACCTTGTTGTGCTCATGGCGCAAAGCTGCGCCTCGACCGTGATGATCTGCTTTGTCTCTAGAATCACCAACCTAGCAAGGGAACAAGTACCTGCTGGTATCTCCCTGAGAAAACTCTTGAAGCATCTCCTCTCCTGTGGGGTTGGATTGTGTCCTTTAATGGCTCAATCCACCTTCCCCCAGACTTCAGCCCGTGTTTCTGATTATTTATCTATTTGCATCTTCTGAGAAGCTTTCCTTCTGGGGCTCTTGTCCTGACATCTCTCTCGGGCAAAATTAGTTGTATTTAGAAGCTACACTGGTTTCCCTGGGGGCTGCTGTCTCTCGCTGTGGGCTGAAAGCAAACCAGTGTCTACACCTATGCTAGATGAACATTTGGGAAGATGATCCTTCCAAAGCAAAGCTCTGGGTCACAGGCTGGACTGCAGGCCACACAAAGGGCTCTCAGGGGATGGAGTTCCCACGGTGAGAGAGGCACAGAGCAGT
>JAPYYJ010002400.1:0-12881 GCA_028533885.1 Nasua narica | reverse complement strand
ACCAGTAGAGCAAAATATCCAAGACTGAATGCATTGAAGAGGGAAAAAGGAGTAGTTTCCCTTTATCTCTGTCACCGCTTCCCCATGGCAGCACAGATCAATGTCAATAGAGATCTCTGAAGTAAGAGCATGTGAATAAGTACCCATATGTGGACAACTGCCAAAGATACCCACATCTCACTCCATTGGACTCCTGAGGTGATTTTCAAGAAATGAACTATGGGGAAACGCTGAAAACAGATTTAGAGAGGCTCAGAATGCATCAAAAGAAGTTGTATTCTATTCACCACATAAAAGTCTCCAAAATGTAGCACACACATGAGCCAGTTGGAACATCTCACATACATAACCTTCAAGTGGCCATGGGCACCCTCCATGCTCTGCACATTTCACACACACACACACACACACACACACACACACTCACACATCCTGCCTTATATCCAAACCCGGTGTATGTCTTTAAGACAAAATGAGTGAGTTTGCAGTTGACAAACAAGTATGTACAGAAAGATGACCCAATTCTGTAGGATAAAGATGAAGCACATAAACCCGACATTCAGCACCACAATGGGCAAAGCAAAAGAGAGTTTTCCAGCACCTATCTCACTTTGCATAACATCTTAATTCCTCCCAAAAAGGGAAACTAGAAGTGTGTAGTCTGCATTAAAAAAAAAAAAAAAAAAAACGTTTTGGAAAAACCTTGGAATATCGAGCAGGTCTGACAGATGATATTTCTTTCTTGATAACACTCATTAAAGACCAAAGAAGGTGACTTTTTTAATGTAAGGCAGTAAAATAAAACTTCAGGAACCATAAAATTTAGTGAAAGATGGCATGAAAGTTACATAATATTTTTCTATTAATTGGTTACTCAAAAGTAAAGAACTTTAACTTGTCTGCTAAATAGTTCAAAATAGTTATTTTAAAGATGATCAGTGATTGGGGTGTGCCTGGGTGGGTCAGTGTGTTAAGCCTCTAACTTTGACTCAGGCCAGTATATCAGAGCCCTGGGATCAAAGCTCACATTGGGCTCTCTGCTTATCAGGAAGCCTTCTTCCCCCCCTCTCTCTGTCTGCCTCTCTTCCTACTTGTGATCTCTTTCTGTAAAAAAAATAAATAAAATCTTAAAAAAAGGAAACAGTGAGAACAACAAAAAAACAAAAAAAATCAATAAATTCAGATAATAGAGAGAAATCATAAAAATGAACAAAATAAAAGTTCTGGAGTCCTGGAAAACCCTGAATTATTATTTTTTTAATTGCAACAGAAAACTTCAAAAATAATTTTGACCAAACAAAAAAAGGGAACTGTGAACTTGAAGACTGTGATATGAAAATAACATATTTGAAGACTGTGATACAAAATTAAAAAGTCAGAGTAGAGCAAACAAAACAAATGAAAAAGAATAAAGAAACGTAACATGATTAGGGAAAACCATCAAGTTACACACACATACACACATGTAACACGTCTCAGAACAGAGGGAGAAGGGGGAAGAAACTCAATTTAAAGTAATAATGGCTTAAAAAATATAATGGCTGAAAACTTCCTAAATTCCAGGAGAGACATGGATCATGCAGCATGTGGTACCCAAGATTTAAGCAAAATATTTTTCTCCAAGACACATCTAATAAAACTGCCTGAAATCAAGAACGAAAGATAATTTTATAAAAAGAAATTTATCACATAGAAGGTAACACAAATAATTCTACTAGATTTCTCAGCAAAAACAATATAGGCAGGACAGATGTGATGATATATTGAAGGCGAAGAAAGAGAAAGAAAGAAACATGGGACCCCTGGTGGGTCAGTCAGTTAAGCATATACCTTAGGCTCAGGTCATCATGCCAGGGTCCTGGGATTGACTTCTGCATATGGATCCCTGCTCAGCAAGGAGTTTGCTTCTCCTTCTGTCTCTAACTCTGTCCACTGTTCATTCTCTCTCTCTCTCTCTCAAAAAATAAGTAAAAATTAAAAAAAAAAAATTAGTTCTTATTTAGCAAGACTGACATTCAAAATTGTTGGAGAGCTAAAGAGTTTCCAAACTGGCAAGATTTAAAAGAGTATGTGACCACCAAGCTGAAACTACAAGAAATATTAAGAGGGATTCTATAAAAGAAGAAAGAATCCAAGAGTGACATAAAACAGAAATTTACAGAGACACGGGGATGCCTGAGGGGCTCAGTGGGTTAAAGCCTCTGCCTTTGGCTCAGGTCATGATCTCAGGTTCCTGGGATCAAGCCCAATATCACGGTCTCTCCTCAGCTGGGAGCCTGCTTCCCTCTCTTTCTCTGCCTGCCTCACTGCGTACTTTAATCTCTCTGTCTCTGACAAATAAATAAATAAAATCTTTTTAAAAATGTTTGAATCAATCAGGAAATCAAAGATGAACTTAAACAATCAAGAAGAACAATAAGAATGAAGACACACTGGTCCAAAACCTATGGGACACAGCAAAGGCGGTCCTAAGGGGGAAATACATTGCCATCCAAGCCTCACACACAAAAAAATTGAAAAAACCCTAATACCCACTTTACACCTTAAAGAACTGGAAAATCAACAACATATTGAGCCAACTCCATGCACAAGAACAAAATAATCAAGATTAGAGCAGAGATCAATGTGTTTGAAACTGGAGAAATAATAGAATGGATCAAAGAATCCAGAAGTTGGTTTTTTGAAAGAATCAATCAAATCGATAATTCACTGACCAAACCAATCCAAAAAAAAAAAAAAAAAAGGGATGACCCAAATTAACAAAATTATGAATGAAAGGGGAGAGATTATGACTAATCCAAAGGAAATCAAAACAATCATCTGAAATTTTAATCAACAGCCAATTAGGCCAATAAGGCCAATAGAGGCCAATAAGTTAAACAATCTAGAAGAAATGGATGCATTCCTGGAAACCTATAAACTTCCAAGACTTAAACAGGAAGAAAATGACAACATGAATAGAACAATATCTAGTAATGATATTGAAGCAGTTCTCAAAAACCTCCCAAAAAACAAGAGTCCAGGCCCTAACGGATTCCTTGGGGAATACTACCAAACATTCAAAGAAGAAATAATACCTATTCCCCTGAAACGCTTTCAAAAAATAGAAAGAGAAGGAAAACTTTCAGACCCTTTCTGTGAAGCCAGCATTATGCTGATCCCCAAACCAAGCTAAGACCACATCGAAAAGGAGAATTTTAGACCAATATCCCTGATGAATATGGATGCCAAGGTTCTCAAGAATGCCAAGATCCTAGTGAGTAGGATCCAACAGCACATTAAAAAGTTTATTCATCATGACCAGGTGGGATTTACCTCTGGGAGGCAAGGGTGGTTTAACAATTGCAAATTAATCAACATGATAAAACAAATTAATAAGAGAAGGGATAAAAACGACATTGTCCTCTCAATTGATACTGAAAATACATTTCACAAAATTCAGTATCCATTCCTAATTAAAACTCTTCAAACTATAGGGATGCCTGTGTGGCTCAGCGGGTTAAGCCTGCCTTCTCCTCAGGTCATGATCTCAGGGTCCTGGGACTCAGCTTCATGTTGGCTGTCTGCTCATCAGGGAGTCTGCTTTCCCCTCTCTCTCTCTGCCTGCTTCTCTGCTTACTTGTGATCTCTCTCTCTGTGTCAAATAAATAAATAAATAATATCTTGGTATGTCGAGGAGGGGGGCAAGATGGCAGAGAAGTAGGAGATCCTGCTGCAACCTGTCCCCAAAAGTGAGCTAGAAATCTACCAGAACATGCTGAACACCCATGATTTCTCACTTCGGGATCTCTGAGAGCAGAAGACAGCAGTGGAGAGGTAAAAATAAAGTGGGAACACTCGAACTGATATCAGAGGATGAACAAAAGGGGGAGGGAGCCACCAGAAGCTAACCAAGGACAGTAATACCCCAAAGGAAAGCGCCCGGTGGCGGGGGACCAGCATTAACGTTGAGTCCATTAAAAACACATAAAAAGGGCAAAAAGTTGTGAGGAGAAACTAGTGGAAGGGGTGGTCGTGGGCACTGGCTTGGACCCACCCTCCCAGGAAGGAGAGCCCCAAAGTGAGACTGGTGGGGGCATCCAGTTCAAGGTTCCTGAACCTGCAGCTTTCCATCCCGGGCAACAATCTGTGGGCCTGGTGCGCACCTGCAAGAGGTTTAGAGAGTCTGCAGTCGTCCAGGAACCACAGCTTTTCTCCGTGTGCACCCGTGACCGCGACATTCGCGGTCCGCCAGAGCCTAAGCGATCCCTGTGAGGCCCAGGAGATAATGCGGGCAAGCAACCTAACCTCTGTGGCCCCCTCTTGGAGCCACAGAAAGGCAGCTGTGGTCCTGACTTTCACAGCACACCTCCGGCGTTCCAGGCCTGCACTTGCGGAGCTGCAGAAAGGCGGCTATGGTCTTGCACCACCTTGGACAGGCTGCTCTGTGAGCAGAAATTTCACAGAGGGGAGTGTGTGTTCTGAACCACACAGAGGGGAGCAGAGACTCGGGCTTCCTGCAACTCGGAGGTCTGAGTGGTCTGGGCAGATTCATTGCTTGGACTCTCTGAAAAAGTAAAAAAGCTACAAAAGGCCAAAAACCTTCAGAGAGCAAAAGACTGAGAAACCAGTTCCCACAGAGCTCAGCCCCTTAACTAGGGGTCAGGGTGACTCAACCCAAGCAAGACTGACTGGAAAACAAAGTGGCAGCCCCTTCCCCAGAAGACCAGCAAAAAAACAAAAGGACTATAAACACAGGGCCCGCATAAAATTTTAAACCCCCAACACCATGGGAAATCAATATATTAAGCTCCTTGTAAAACCCTTAAACCTGCATATTTCATAGATACAAGTTGTTTGTTGTTTGTTTTTTTTTCCTCTTTCTTATTCTTTCTCTATCTCTTTCTGTCTTTTTTTATTTTAGTATTCACTTGCTTTCACATATCTTTTTTTTTCTTTTTTTTTTAACTACTTAACATTACAACAAGAGGTTTAATACAATTATAAACCCAGGAGGACCTGAAATAACCTTCGTCGCCTGCGAGGACTTATAACCACCCTCCCAACTTATCCGTCTGTCAGTGTTTCTACATATCTGCTTTTGTTCTGGTATTACATAAATCTTATTCTTGGGTTCATTCTGTTAGGATCTTTTATTTCATGTCATTTATTTGTGTTGGTCTATATGTTTGTTCGTGCTTTTTTACATACCATATAAACATTAGTTTTGGGGCCCATTCTGGCTGGGATTTCTTCTTTTTCTCCTTCTCTCTATCTTTTTCTATCCTTATTCTCTCTTTTTGGTGGTAAATCCCAATTGCTCCAAAACCCTCCAGGGTGCACACTGCCTGAATTGGGGGCGATATATCCAGCTATATATCCTCTCATCCACTTCTCTCAAAATGACTAGGAGGAGGAACACCCAACAGAAGAAAAACCCAGAGACTACACCTTCTCCTTCAGAACTATTGGACATGAACACAAACAGTATGCTACAAAGGGAATTCAGGGGGGCAATTATCCAGGCGATGGCTAGGATTAAGAAAAACATTATAGAATCTCTAAGGGCAGAAATGAGATCCAGTATAGCAGATGTAAGAAGCGCTATTAATGAGATCCAATCCAATCTAAATAGTCTAACTGCTAGAGTTATGGAGGCAGAGGATAGAATTAGTGATCAAGACAATAAAATGGTTGAGATGAAAGGTCAGGAAGAGAGCTGGAAGAAACTGCTCGGGAATCATGAGAACAGACTTAGGGAAATAAGTGACACCATGAAACGTTGCAACATCAGAATCATTGGCATCCAAGAGGGGGTAGAGAAAGACAGAAGACTAGCAGATATAGCTGACAAAATTCTACATGCGAATTTCTCCAATCTGGGAAATGGAACAAGTGTTTGTGCCCTAGGGGCAGAAAGGACACCTGCCAGGATTACTGAATCTAGGAAATCAGAGAGACACATCATTGTAAACTTTGCAAATTATCCTTTTAGACAAGAGGTCCTGAGGGCAGCTAGGGGGAAGAGATTCCTTACATATGGAAGAAATCCCATCAGAATAACTTCAGACCTGTCCACAGAAACTTGGCAAGCCAGAAAGGGCTGGCATGATATATTCAGGGCACGAAATGAGAAGAACATGCAGCCAAGAATACTTTATCCAGCAAGGCTGTCATTCAAAATGGATGAAGAGATAAAGACCTTCCAAGACCGGCAAGGATTAAAAGAGTATGTGACCACCAAGCCGTCACTCCAGGAAATATTAAAGGGTGTTTTATAAAAGTAGAAAGAACACATGAGTGAATTACAACAGATATTTGCCATCTGAAACAAGGACTTCACAGGCGACATGATATCAGTAAACATTTATCTTTCAATAATCACTCTCAACGTGAAAGGCCTACATGCTCCCATAAAACAGCACAGGGTTGCGGAATGGATAAAACGACAGGACCAGTCCATATGCTGTGTATAAGAGACACATCTGAAACCAAAAGATATATCCAGACTGAAAGTGAAAGGATGGAGAACCATCTTTCATCCCAATGGACCTCAATCAAAGCTGGGGTAGCAATTCTCATACCAGATAAAATAGATTTTAAAATAAAGACTGTAGTAAGAGATACAGAAGGACACTATATCATTCTTTTTTTTTTAATATTTTATCCATTTATCTGAGAGAGAGAAAGAGAGAACATGAGATGGGAGAGATCAGAGGGAGAAGCGGGCTCCCCGCTCACCAGGGGGAAATGTGGGACTTGAAGGCGGGACTCCAAGATCATGAGCTGAGCCAAAAGCAGTTGCCCAACCAACTGAACCACCCAGGCGCCTGACACTACATCATTCCTAAAGGGTCTATCCACCGAGAAGGTCTAACAATTGTAAACAATTATACCCCCAATATAGGAGCAGCCAACTACATAAACCAACTGTTAATCAAAACAAAGAGTCATATTGACATGAATAACTTTATACTAGGAGATCTTAACACGCCACTCACAGTAACTGACAGATCATCTAAACAGAAAATCAATAAAGAAACAAGAGCTTTGAATGACACATTGGACCACATGGACCTCATAGATATATACAGAACATTCCACCCTAAAACAACAGAATGCTCATTCTTTTCGAGAGCACATGGAACTTTCTCCAGAATAGACCATATACCAGGCCACAAATCAGTTCTCAACTGATACCAAAAGATATAGATGATCCCCTGCATTTTCTCAAACCACAATGCTTTAAAACTGGAACTCGACCACAAGAAAAAGTTTGGAAGGTCTTTAGTCTTCTACTTTAGTCTTCAAACACATGGATACTAAAGACCAACATGATCAAGAATGTTGGGATCAACCAGGAAATCAAAGATGAACTTAAACAATTCATGGAGACCAATGAGAATGAAGTCACATCAATCCAAATCCTATGGGATACAGCAAAAGCGGATCTTAGGGGAAAATATATAGCCATCAAAGCCTCCCTCAAAAAAATTGAAAATACCAAATACACCAGCTCTCTTTACACCTTAAAGAACTGGAAAATCAACAACAAATCAAGCCAACCCCACGCACAAGAAGGAAATACTCAAGATTAGAGTAGAGCCCAACGAGTTAGAAACAAAGAAACAGTAGAACACAGCAATGAATCCAGAAGTTAGTTTTTTGAAAGAATCAATAAGATCGAAAAGTCACTGACCAAACTCATCCAGAAGAAAAGAGAGAGGACCGTAATTAACAAAAATATGAATGAATGGGGAGAGATCATGACTAATCCATAGTAAATAGAAACAATCATCAAAAAATTTATCAACAGCTATATGTCAATAAGCTAAACTACCTAGAAGAAATGGATGCATTCCTGGAAACCCATAATCTTCCACGACTGAAACAGGAAGACATTGACAACCTGAATAGACTGATATCTAGTAATGAGATTGGAGCAGTGATCAAAAACCTCCCAAAAAATAAGAGTTCAGGTTCTGACGGATTCCCTGGGGAATTCTACCAATCATTCAAGGAAGAAATAATACCTATTTCCTGAAATTGTTTCAAAAAATAGAAACAGAAGGAAAACTTCCAGACTCTTTCTATGAAGCCAGCGTTACCCTGATCCCCAAACCAGGTAAAGACCCCGTCAGAAATGAGAATTTCAGACCAATATCCCGGATAAATATGGCTGTCAAGATTCTCAGCAAGATCCTAGCTCATAGGATCCAACAACACATTCAAAATATGATTCATTATGACCAGGTGGGATTTATCCTTTGATCCAAGGGTGGTTCAACATTCGCAAATCGATCCGTGTGGTAGAACAAATCAACAAGAGAAGGAGAGGAACCACATGGTCCTGTCAATAGATGCAGAAAAAACATTTGCAAAATTCAGCATCTATTCTTGATTAAAACTCTTCAAAGTATAGGGATAGAAGGAACATTCCTCAACATCATTAACTCTATCTAGGGAAAACCCACAGCAAATATCATTCTCAAAGGGGAAAAGCTGACAGCCTTCCCTTTGAGATCAGGAACACGTCAAGGATGCCCACTCTCACCACTCTTGTTCAACACAGTACTAGAATTCCTAGGAACAGCAATCAGACAACAAAAAGAAATAAAAGTTATTCAAATTGGAAATGAAGAAGTCAAACTCTCTCTCTTTATAGATGACATGATACTTTACATAGAAAACCCAAAAGACTCCAACCCGCAAATACTAGAACTCTTACAGCAATTCAGTAATGTGTCAGGATACAAAATCAATGCACAAAAATCAACTGCTTTCCTAGACACTAACAATGAAAATATGAAAATGGAATTTAGAGAATCGATTCCATTTACTGTAGCACCAAGAACCATAAGATACCTGGGAATAAACCTAATGAAAGAAGTAAAGGATCTGTACTCGAGGAACTATAGAACACTCATGAAAGAAATTGAAAAAGAAAAAAAAGGTGGAAAACCATTCCTGCTCAAGGATCAGAAGAATAAACATTGTTAAAAAGTCCATACTGCCCAGAGCAATCTATACTTTCAATGCCATCCCGATCAACATTCCACCAGGTTTTTTTCAAAGAGCTGGAACAAACAATCCTAAAATTTGTATGTCATGAGAAAAGACCCCAAATTATTAAGGAAATGTTGAAAAAGAAAAACAAAGCTAGGGGCATCACATTGCCTGATTTCAAGCTTTACTACAAAGCAGTGATCACTAAGACAGCATGGTACTGGCACAAAAACAGACACATAGACCAGTGGAACAGAGTAGAGAACCCAGAGATGGACCCGCAACTCTATGGTCAAATCATCTTTGACAAAACAGGCAAAAATATCCAGTGGAAAAAAGAAAGTCTCTTCAATAAAAGGTGCTGGAAAAATTGGACAGCTCTATGTAGAAGAATGAAACTTGACCATTCTCTTACACCATACATGAAGATAAATTCAAAATGGATAAAAAACCTCAATGTGAGGCACGAATCTATCAAAACCCTAGAGAAGAACATAGGCAGTAAACTCTTCAACATCAGCCACAGCAATTTCTTTCAGGACATGTCTCTAAAGGCAAAGGAAACAAATGCAAAAATGAACTTTTGCGACTTCATCAACATAAAAACCTTCTGCACAGCAAAGGAATCAGTCCACTAAACAAACAGGCAACCCACAGAATGGGAGAAGATATTCGCAAATGACACTACAGACAAAGGTTTGATATCTAAGATCTATAAAGAACTCCTCAAACTCAACACTCATAAAACAGATAATCACATCAAAAAATGGGCAGAAGACTTGAACAGACACTTCTCCAAAGAAGACATACAAATGGCTAACAGACACAGAAAAAATGTTCATCATCTTTAGCCATCAGAAAATTCAAATCAAAACCACACTGAGATACCACCTTACACCAGTTAGAATGGCCAAAATCAACAAGACAGTAAACAACAAATGTTGGATAGGATGTGGAGAAAGGGGAATCCTCCTCCACTGTTGGTGGGAATCTAAGTTTGTGCAGCTAATTTGGCAAACAGTGTGGAGATTCCTCAAGAAATTAAAAATAGAGCTACACTATGACCCCGCAGTTGCACTACTCAGTATTTACCCCAAAGAAGCAGATGCAGTACAAAGAAGGGCCACATGTACCCCAATGTTCATAGCAGCAATAGCCACTATCTGCAAACTGTGAAAAGAGCAAAGATGCCCTTTAACAGATGAATGGGTAAAGAAGATATGATCCATATATCCAATTGAATATTATGCCTTTATCAGAAAGAATGAATACCCAACTTTTGTATTAACATGGATGGGACTGGAAGAGGTTTTGCTGAGTGAAGTCAAGCAGAGTGTCAATTATCATACGGTCGCACTTACTTGTGTAACATATGTAAAAACATGGAGGATATTGTGAGAGGGAAACGAAGGCTGAATTGGAGGAAATTGGCAGGGGAAATGAATGCTGAGAGACTGTGGATTCTGTGCAAGAAACATAGAGTTTTGGTGGGTGGGTTGGGCGAGCCTGGAAGTGGGTTTTGAGGAGGCCATGTATTGCATTGAGCGCTGGGTGTGGTACATGAACAATGAATCTAGTAACACTGAAAAAATAAAAATAAAATTTTTGGGAAAAATTATAAAAAATAATTCAATATCATCTTCTTAATAATTATTTTTTAAATTTTATTGAATATCAATTACCAGTTGATTTTCTAAGTTATTTGTATCTCTGTCTTTCGGAATGCTATACATTTTTTTTCCTAATGTACCCTATACACAGTATCCAAAAATATAGAAATCATTCAAAATCATTCTTTGTCTAGAAATTTAGTTAGCAAATTTATGATATGTATTCTAGAATAAATATAATATTTAGTGTATTGTTTAATAACTATGAAACCTATTATTATGTATACCTATATATTTTCTTTGGTAATTTGGCCACCATTATAAACAAATAGTGTCTCTTTTTTTTCATTCTCTTTTCTTTCTGCGATTCAAATATGCATGTAGTAGTTCACAAGATCCTGTATTATAAACTCCATATGCTTTTCCTTATTTTTTCTTATGTTTTTAAGATCTTAGAACTTAGAATGATCTGTCTTCATGTTGTAAAATACTTTCTTTGCCTCTTAGAGTTAGCTGCTGATCCCCTCTAGTGATCTTTTCAATTCACTTATCAACTTGTCAAATTTAATTGTTCATTTTAAAAAATTCTTATTTCTCTATTTAATTAATTTTTACTTCACTTTTTCATGGTTTCTGGAGTTATAAATGACACGTGACATTCTATGAGTTTTCGCTGTATCAAATAATAATTCTGTATATATTTTGGGAAATTAATAAAATAATGTTTAGTTTGACATACATCAACTCATCTAGTAGTAAATATTTTTTGAGAAATCTTAAGATCTATTCTCTCTGTAAATTTTAAGTATACAATATAGTAATTTTAACAACAACCACCATGTTTCATGGTTCATCACAAAACATATTTATCTTATAACTAAGTTTATATTTCTTGAAAACCTTTACCTACTTTCCCATTCCACACTCCTGTCCTCTTGCAACAATATAACTGTCCCTCAGAACAATGTACTGCTTAAAATATAACCCAAGATAAATTATAATAGGTATCAAGCATGCTTAGATATAGCCTTAAGAAAAACATGTACTGGCAAGAGGCCTCTGGGGGAGAGGACAAAATACTTCTTTGAAGTCCAGCAGTTGGGGATGCCTGGCTCTGCTCAGGGTGGAACGTCACCTGCATCATGGATGCCTAGCAGTTGGGAACGCCTGGAGCACTCAGGGTGGAACACAGCCTGCTTCATTTTTCTGTTTCTGTTATTTCTCCTTCCCCTGAGAGCACCTGCAGTTAGTCAGACAATTCTTTTGTTTGGACTTGCTGACTATAAATCATGTATTACGTGACCAGATGTATTTTGCCTTTCTTCTTACTTATCTACAAGACTCATGGTCAATGTGCAACCTACTCTGGCTTCTTTGTTGGTTGTTACCTACTTTCCAATAAATATGAGACTGAGGAGTTGTTCCAGGAGACAGTCTTTTCGACTGTCGACCCCTGGTCCATTTCTCTTGCTGCTGATTTGTTTGTGCCTCATTCTTCTCCCATGTGCCATAAGGAAGCAGCACACCAATCCATTTTCTTTTTCTTTTTTGAAAAGATTTTTATTTATTTATTTATCAGAGAGACAGAAAGAAAGAGACAAAGAGTCTGTCAGTCCGTTGACAAAGGGTCTGTCCACAAAGAGTCCCCCCAATCCATTTTCTATAAGTTTAACATTTTTGAATTTGACATACAAGTCATATCATACATAATGAGTCTTCACTTCACTTCACTTAGCATAAGACCCTCAAATTTTATCCACGTAGTCACAAAAGTCAGAATTTTCTTCATTTTTATGTCTGAATAACACCATATTTTTAAATCTATTTATGTATTTATTTGTTTGTTTATTTATTTATTTATATTTTCACATTTCTTTTATCCATTTAGCCATTGAAGGACACTGAAGTGTTTCCATGAGTGGGGAGAACAAATATTATTTTTGAGATGGCGATTTTCTATCTTTTGCATATGCATTCATAGGTGGAACTCCTGGATTATACAGTGGTTCTATTAATTTTTTGAGAATCATCATATTATTTTGCATAGCAGCTGCAGCAATTTAAATTTACACTAGCAAAGTTCAATCCCTTTTTTTCCCCTATCCTTACTAATTCTTACCCCTATTTGGTGATAGAAAATGTAATAAATGTGAAGTGATGTCTTATTGTGATTTGATTTACCTTTCCCTAAGTGTTAGTGTTAGGCATCTTTTGATGTACTTGTTGGACATTGGTACATCTTCTTTGGGAATATGTCTATTCAATTCTACTATCCATTTTTTTTTT
>JAPYYJ010000024.1:0-32733 GCA_028533885.1 Nasua narica | reverse complement strand
GGACCATTTTAAGGTTCCTATTCACATTTCAAGTGGTTACCGTTCTAGAATCTTAAACAATGCAGTAAATGGAGCTGCAAAGAGTCAACATTGCTTAGGTCAAGCCATTGACATTGATGTTGACGGGACCAGCATAACAAACAAACAAGTTTTTGACTTTATTAAAGACAATTTGGAATTCGATCAGCTTATAAATGAGTTTGATTATAGTTGGGTTCATGTTTCATTTAAAAAAGGCTCAAACAAAAAACAAGTTTTAAACGCAAAGAGAAACGGAATTAAAACTTACTACACTAACTACTAATGAAAAAACTTTTTATTTTATTTTTAGTATTTACTTTAACTGGATGCGGATCCAGAAAAGTTACTATTGATAAAAGCGAAGTTGCAATAAAATCCGACTCAATCTCAATTGATAAAAAAGACTCAGTTTCTACAATAAACAACAATATTAAAATAGTCGAAAACTACGAAGAGATTGAAATTACCCCAAATGTTTGCGGAGTTGAAATGATAGTAAACGGAATAAGCTACAAAAACGCTGTTTTAAGATATAAAAAACACAACAAAGAGCAAATAGATACATCAATTAAAATAGTCTCTAAAAAAGCCTTAAAACAAGTTTCAAATAAGAAGCAACAAGATAAAACAACAAAGAATAAAACCATAGATAAAAAAGCAAACAATTTTGTTTATTTATGGCTTCTACTTATTCCGGTTGGAATGTATATTTATAGACAAGTTAAAATTAAATTGTTTCTATAAAATAATCTAGTAAAATCAAAGCCATTCTAATCGAGTGGCTTTTTTTATTGAAAATTTTTTGCTTTTTATTTGTTAATTTAAATTTTTATTTTAATTTTGTCAAAGAAATTAATTTAATAATCAAAATCAAATCAAATGAAAAACTTTTTTAGCAAGGCAATTTGCCAACAGAATTTCGCTTATCTAGCTGCAATGTACATTTTATTTTCAATCATTTTTAAATCTTAATGTTATGAAAACAACAATTGAGATTAAATCAATCTTTGGTAAAGTACTATTTACCTACGAAGCAGAAAATGCAACTATTAAAGATGCGGTAGAAGAAGCTGTTAAACAAAACATCTCGTTGTATTCAGCCGACTTGCTTTCAGCCGACTTGAGTTCAGCCGACTTGCGTTCAGCCAACTTGCGTTCAGCCAACTTGCGTTTAGCCAACTTGCGTTCAGCCGACTTGAGTTTAGCCGACTTGCGTTCAGCCAACTTGCGTTCAGCCAACTTGCGTTTAGCCAACTTGCGTTCAGCCGACTTGCGTTCAGCCGACTTGCGTTCAGCCAACTTGCGTTCAGCCGACTTGCGTTTAGCCAACTTGCGTTCAGCCGACTTGAGTTTAGCCGACTTGCGTTCAGCCGACTTGAGTTTAGCCGACTTGAGTTCAGCCAAATTGCGTTCAGCCGAAAATAAAAAAGAAGCTAATTTACCTATATTTTGTAAATGGAATCATTCAATTATTGGAAATAAAATACAAATTGGATGTAAACAAAAAACTATTGAAGATTGGGATGGTTTTTTTGCAAGTGAAGAAATTTACGAAACAGAAAGAAATACAGAAGAATTTAAACAAATCCAAGCCGTATACGAATCGTACAAGGCTTACTTAACTTTTTTAAATAAATAATTATGAAAAAGTTAAATTCTTTAGATATAGTATATGAAAAATATTATAAAGAATATTTAAAAGATGCAAAGTATATAATTATGAATAAGCAAACTTATGATGAATTAATTTTAGAAATTGAATCAATTTTGCCAATAAAAAATCCTACAAATGGAAAGGTTTTTTATAGAGGTATAGAAGTTTTAATAAAAAATGAAGTAGAAACTAATAAATTTATAATAATATGATTGACACATACGACGAATGGAATCCATTTAACCCAATCAATCAAAAAGAGGTTGATATGTACACAGAGGAGCAATTACTTATTGAACAAATAGAAACTTTAGATCGACGATATAAAGAGAAAATAGATCACGTTTTAATGTTGCAACGTCAATTAAAAAGATTGGCGGAATTAAACCGAATGGAGTCAACATTTGGCTCATTAAGTTACGAAGAGCAAAAAGAAAAAATAACAATACTATCAATTTATGAAACCATTTAGCTATGAAATTATTAGGAAAATTTAGCGAAATAATTGGATTTCAAAGCACCCTTAGAGATAACTTTGAAAAATCTAAAGCAATACATAAAATAGCAGACGATTACGCTATTGAGTTTGCAGAGTGGTTGTTTTTATGGCAACAAAATTCAATAGGAGAGTGGAAACACCAAAATAAAAATAAAATAATAACTTCTACAAAAGAACTATTAGAAATATTTAAACAAGAAAAGGGATATGGCGGAGTTTAAACTGAAATTAAAAACATTAGAAGCTGTTAAGGAAAATACAAATACACTTCTTGAACATTATAAACGTGGAGAAATTTCTAAATCCGATATTTTAGAATTAGAACAAGAAGCAATACAAGACGAAGAATATGAAGTAGCAATTTCATTAAAAGAAGTTTTAGATTATATTAAAAAGAAAAATAATTATGAAAAAAGATAATTGTGATTGGTGCAATAAAAGTTTTTACACAGAAAAAATAGCAGATGATTACGCTATTGAGTTTGCGGAGTGGGTAATTGATACTGATAACAAACCGGAAGGACAATTTACAATTAAAGACTTATTAGAAATATTTAAAAAAGAAAAAGGATTATGAGACCATTTAGAAAAGTTTACGAGCTTACTTACAAAGACAAAATGTTTTTTGTACACAAAAAAATTAATTTTTTAGGGATTACAATTTCTAAAAAGTTTCTTAAGGGTTTTGGAAATCCAGAGCCAGCGATTAAATATATGCAATCTTTAAAATAAAAAACAATGACACAAAATGAACGAGGGGCGGGACGAAAGCCAAAGTACAAAAGAGGAGTGGAAACATTTAAATATAATGATTTACTCCCTTTGCCAATAGAAAAGGAAATTAAGCTTTTTATAGCTGAGATTACAAAACCATATTTAAACGACGAACCAGTAAAAAGAAAATCAAAATGGAGACAATAATAGGAACAGACGCAACGGTACAAGGCGAGAGATTATCTCACGAGATAAAACTAGTTTTGGTAAACGGACGAGTTACTTTAAACGGTAAAACTTGGAGCGAACTTTCAATTTATGAAAGGCAAATATTTGAAATATTAATAATCCAGGAAAAGGACGCAATAACTGAAATTTTAGGAAATGAATAAAAAATATACGGGAGTAAATTACAAACGAGGAATTTGCCAATACGAATCAAAAGTTACTCACTTCGGAGTCACTTATTTTTGCGGCTGGTTTGATACAGAGGCGGAAGCTGTAAAAGCTAGAGATTTATGTATTATAAGAAACGGACTTAAAGTTAAACTTCAATTATTAAAGCCAGTCAAAAAAGAAAAATAAATGTCTTTTTATTTTTTTAATTAAAAAATATTTATTAAATTTGTTTATCAAAATCAAAATCAAAAATCATGTCAAAACAATTATTCGAATTGATGCGAGAGCAGGAATTGCAAACTAACAATTTCCTCCCATCAAAAAAAGAAATCCAAGTCACTAGTAAGAAATTTGTTTCTAATATGTTAGAAGCTGGAGAAATTAACAAAGTTGAGGTTTACGCTCAAGCTTTGCGATTAAAAGAGGCTTTATCAATTATTGAGGCTGAATTAAAAGAAAGCTTAGGACAAGAAAACTTTGAGGCTTTTGGAATTAAAGGAACATTTAGAAACGGAGGCGAAAGTTTAAACTACTCAGACGATCCAATTTATTTAGATTTGCAAAAGCAATTAAAAGAACGTGAGGAATTATTGAAAACAGTTCGAAAAGTAGAAAATCCTGTTTACGATTCCGAGGGAATTGAAATCCCAAAAGTTAGCACAACAAACAGAAAATCAAGTTTATCAATTACATTTTAAAAATTATATAATGGAAAACAATTTAGCACTTTGGAATAATGTTGAAAAAACTAATCCAAAATATACAAAAAAAGCAAATGTAAAAGGTAACAACATTACATCAATAGCTCCTCAATATCAAATTAAAAATGTAACTGAGCAGTTTGGTGTATATGGAAAAACTTGGGGGTTTAAAACACTTGACTTTGATTATACATTAACAGAAAGTTTAGGATTAGTGGTTTTACATGCCGTTTTTTATTTTCCTGGAGGAGAGTTTCCAATTAAAAATGCACAAAATATTTTTATAGATAATGCAAAAACTAAAATTGATGACAATTTTGCTAAAAAATTAGAAACTGATACTTTAACAAAAGCAATATCAAAATTAGGATTTAATGCTGACATTTTTATGGGACTTTTTGACGATGTAAAATACTTACAATCAGTAACAGAGGAATATGCAAAAGAATGGGCAACAACTGCTAATTTAAAAGCAGCAAAAGAGAAAGGTTTTACAATTGATGATGTAAAGAAAAAATATAAAGTAAGACCAGAACAAGAACAAGAATTTTTAACACTTTAAATAAATAACAATGAGTAACCAAAACAAATTTTATGCAACTAGCTTTGCATTAACAAAATTAAAACATGCAATAACTACATCAAAAAGTGGTCAAAAATGTTTAGTATTACCAATTAACGATAATCATTTTGAAATTGTACAAAACGATAACGGAACTGCAATTTATATGCAAACTGATATTTGTGTAAGGTCAGAAATTGACTCAAATGAAAGTTGGGGATTTGTAAAACAAAAACTTAATACAACAGAATATAAATTATTAGGAGCAGAAAAAGCAAAAGAAATTGAGCTTCCATTTTTAGCAAATTTAAAAATGTTTAAAAAAGTTGAGGAAATAAATGTTGTTGAAGTTGAAATATTAACAGAAGACGAAAAAGACGATTTACCTTTCTAAATTAATATGGAGCCAATTAATTTTGGCTCCTTTTTTTCAATATGAAAATACAAATAAGGTCAAACGTAATCAACGGCAATCTAAAAAGGAATAGAAACCAAATTTTAGAAACAATTAAAAGCTTTGAGGGAAAAGATGTTTTAATTACTTTTGAGAAACCAAAAAAGAAACGTTCTAACAATCAAAATTCATATTACTGGGGTATTATTGTACCAATCACAAAACAAGCTATTAAAACGGAATGGGGAGAGTTGTGGAATAGCCAGAAAGTTCACGACTTTTATAAGATGCAATTTAATACGATTGAAATTGTAAACGAAAAAACTGGAGAGGTTATTAATGTACCCAAAAGCACAACAGAAAATACAACAACGGACCAGGAAGAGTATCACTCTCAAATTAGAGAGTTTTTAAAAGAATGGTTTAATGTTGAGGTACCATTACCAAACGAGGATTTAACTTTAAATTTATGATAAATAAAATAAAACCTAGACGTTGCAAAATTTGTAATGAAGTATTTACTCCAAATCGTCCGCTCGTTCCTGTTTGTTCGCCAAAGTGTGCAATTGATTATACAAACAAGCTAAAAGCAAACAAGGCTAAAAAGGAAAAAAGTATTTTAAAAGAAAAGCTAAAAACGCTTTCAGACTTAGAAGCCGAAGCTAAGAAATCATTTCAAAGATATGTTAGACTAAGAGACAAGGATTTGCCTTGTATTAGTTGCAATAACTCAAATACAAACGATTGGGCTGGAGGTCATTATTTTTCGGCTGGAATGTATTCAGGATTAATGTTTGACGAAAGGAATTGTCACAAACAATGCAATACTCATTGTAATAAATATTTATCTGGTAATCTTTTGGAATATCGTAAAGGATTAATTAAAAGGTTTGGAATTAAATTTGTAGAAAAATTAGAATCTGAATCCGATCAAAAAAGAAATTACAAATATACCAGAGAGGAATTAATTGCAAAAAAATTTCAATACGATTTGAAATGTAAAGATTTTAAATAATGAACGAAATTGAAATCATAGCTATAAACATAGAAACAGGCGAAATTTTAAAGAAAATTATGCTTTACAATGATTGGCTCATATTTCACAAAACAAAGCGTAAAAAAGGCTTTTATTACATTCCTTATAAAATAGGATTTTCACAATTTAATTAAATAAAAGTTTTTTTTATTAAAATAAAATTTATTACTTTGCGGTGTAGTTGAAACGTCCACAATATACTACAAAAAGAAATTTACCGAATAATCTGGAGGGAGTGGACGCCCAAAGGATTATTCGGTTTTTAATTTTTAATAATATGGCAGAAAACAAAAAATCTTTTGTTCTTTATACAGACTCAAAAGGATTAATCGATCAACTACCAGATGACATCGCTGGGAGGTTATTTAAACATATTTTCGCTTATGTTAATGATGAGAACCCAATTAGCGATGAGTTGATTTTAAACATTGCATTTGAGCCTATTAAATCTCAGTTAAAAAGAGATTTGGTAAAATGGAGTAATCAAACAGAACAACGAAGACAAGCGGGTTTGAAAAGTGCTGAAATCCGTAAACGAAATTCAACGGAAGTCAACGAGCGTTCAATTTCGTCAACTGATAATGTAAATGTAAATGTAAGTGTAAATGATAATGTAAGTGATAATGTAACTGATAGTGTTATTCTTTTAAAAAAAGAAACAAAAAGTATATTTAGTTTTGAGCGGAGTTTAATTGATTACGGTTTCGATAGGCAACTAGTTGAGGATTGGTTAAAAGTCCGCAAAACAAAAAAAGCTACAAACACGGAAACGGCATATAAAAATTTTATTGCTGAATTAGAACAAAGAACTTGCAACATAAATGAGGTTTTAGAAATTTGTGTTGAGAAAAGTTGGAGCGGCTTCAAATGGAGCTGGATTGATAATTTAAAACAAACAAATACTTTTAACAATGGAAGAGTTGAAAAAACACCAGAGCAACTTGCAAGTGACATCTTTAATTCAGAAGCAGCAAGAAACTTTAGATTTAGCTAAGGCAATAATTACAAAAAATATAAATTTAGGTTTTTATGAATTACAGTTATCAATTGATAAAACTATTGATAAGCCAATAATAAAATCTACTTTTAAAAACGAAAATTCTCAAATTGGATTTACAATTGTCAGTCTGTTAGTTAATCGATTTATTGACTCTTTTGGATTTAGTACAAAATTAAACGAATCACAAATAGAACTTTTGACAGTAGATACCTTAGAGAAGTTTTCTTATGATAGCCTGGAGGATATTGTTTTATTTTTTAAATTGGCAAGGAGCGGAACATTTGGAACGACAAAGCGAGGAGTTGATAGCAATTTAATTTTCGGAGAGTGGTTTCCGATGTATATGGAAATGAAAGCGGAGGCAAGGGAGCGAGAATACATCAAAAACAAAAAGACAATAACCGAAAGCACTATTTCAATTGAGGACGTAAAGAAATCATACGAGAAAATAAAACCAGCCGAAACTTTCCGAGATCGAGTTTTAAATTACATCGACAAAATTACGGAGGGAATAAATAGGCTAGAGCTGGAGGATTTAATACAAGCCTGGAGCGAGGACGAACAAAAAAAGGAATATCTCAGAGAATTAAAAGCCAAAAGACTAACAATCAAATGAAAGTTAAAAAAATACCAGAAACAGAAAAACCCGTAAAATATTATAATTGCGTTGAAATTAGTTATATATTAGGCACCTATCCAAAAGAAATAAGAAACCGAATAAAAGAACTTAAAATATATCCAGACGCAATAATAGGCAAAGCCAAATGCTACAATATTGACAAAGTAAATATTATTACAGCATTTAAACGATACGAGAAAAAAGAGGAGTTTTTAATATTCGAATCTAAACTAAATTATGAAACTGAATAATACCATTATTAACCAAATATTTGCAGACGCAAAAATCAAAAATCACAGGCTTTTAAACAAACATCACTCACAATACACTGAAATGGATATAGAAGTTTTAAAATGTATTAAAGACGGTAAAAAAGTAAAAAACAATTATTACATACCAAAAAAGGAAGTAAAACTTAAAAAGGTTTTAAGATTGTCAGACGGAGTAATTTTTGACTCTGTTTTGGATTGCTCACAAAAAACAGGAATGTCAAGACAGCAAATTTATAATTACATAAACAATCAAAAATACAGAGAGAGTAAAAGATTAATTTATTTAGAGGATAAAGATGACGAATAAAACCCAAATGAATAGAATAGAAAAGCAATTACTACTTTACAAAAAGTTTCTTAAAGTATGCGATATAAACTCAATAGCAAAACTTTGCGTTGAAATTGTAAAGCTAGAAAATAGGCTCAAAATATTGCGTACAATGAACGACAATCAAATTATGGATAAAGTTATATTCCAGGATGTAATCATTCAAAGCAAAGCGAATAAATTAGTATTATGAATAAAAGAAAGCGAACCGACAAACAGGAAAGTATTTTCGATCAGGAAAAGAGATTAAAAAAAGAAGCCAAAGAACTTGCAGAAAAACACAAAGACGTTAAACCAATCAAATACGATTTAAAAAGATGACGCCAAAAGAAAAAGCACAAAAATTAGTTTATGATTTATATAATAAAGTAAATGACAGAGAAACTTTAAATAGTATGTATAAATCAAAACAATGTGCGTTAATAGCAGTTGATGAGATATTAAAATCAAATCCGCATAGCGACCCATTAAGTACTGATTTAGGTATATCATTATCACTGTATGATTATTGGCAAGAAGTTAAACAAGAAATAGAAAAGCTATGAAATTAGATAAAAACACAATGATAGTTGGAACAGTACCTTACGATTACGTTCCAAAATTTAATTTAGAAATAACACAAAGAAAAATGAAATACAATGAATTAGAGGCTTTAGTAATAAGTTGGGCAGAACAAAAAGGAATTTTATCAAAAGGAAATCCAGAGGCACAATGCGACAAAACATTGGAGGAGGTTTACGAATTAAACCAAGCCATAAAAGAAAACAACAGAGAGGAGATAATTGACGCTTTGGGAGATATATTAGTTACAATAATAATCCAGTCGGAAATGCAAGGATTGAAGCTTGAGGATTGTTTGCAAAGTGCTTACAACGTAATTTCAAAACGCACTGGAGTAATGATTGACGGACAATTTGTTAAAGACAAATAAAAAAATGAAAAAAAAATTGATTTTTGTTTGCTAATTAAAAAAAATAAATTAAATTTGTCAAAGAAATTAATTAATAAATCAAAATCAAAACAAAATGATAACTCAAACTTTTTTAACAAATTTAGAATTAACTCAAAACGAATTATTTTCAAACCAAAAAGTATTATTAAAATCATTTAATAACTTTTTAAACGATAACCAAGAATTTAAAACTGAGTTTTTTAAAGCAAGTCAAAAAGAACAAGAAAGTATTTTTAAATATGTATTTTTTCAAGTGATTGGAAAAATTGCAATTGAGAAAACATTTAACTAAAAATAACAGGGGTGCGGCTGCAACGCACAATTTTAATTAACCAAAAAATAAATTATAATGGAAGCAAATCAAAAATTCAAAGAAGTTACTAAAAAAGAATATTACGATTCATTTATGAATTTAGATGCAGTAGTAAGAATTAATGATTTAAAAGGATACCCATACAAAGTGGAATGGACTTTAAGAAATTGTAGAACTTTAATAGCTTATTCAGAACCTATAGATGCTAATAATTATAAATACTTTATTTTAATATAAATTAACCAAAACAAAAAATCAAAATCAAATGAAAAACGTACACTTATTATCAACAAACAAACCGAGTAAGTTATATTATTGGGAAGACAAATTAGTATTTGGTAGATTATCAACTACACCAATAAACAGAAACATCTACATTACTTCTGATGAAGAAATTAAAATTGGAGATTGGGTATTTGACATATTCAAAAACGCTTATCCTGTTATAAGACAATTAACAACAAAAGAAGAAGTTTTAGGAGTACAAAAAACAGAATTAAAAATAATCCTAACAACCAACGTAGACCTAATCGAAGATGGTGTACAAGTTATTGATGATGAGTTCTTAGAGTGGTTTGTAAAAAATCCAAGTTGTGAGGTGGTTGAGGTTGTTTATGAACCAAAAAACTTTTTAGACACAAGTCAAGGTTGGGAGTACATGATAATATCAAAAATTCCAAAAGAAGAACCTACTATTGAAGAAGAATATCTTAAAGATGAATTAAAGAAATATGATGGTATTGACGTTGTGGTTCTAAATAAACCTGAAGAACCTAAACAAGAAACACTTGAAGAAGCTGCTGAAAAATTTGCTAAAAAATTTGGCAGTGAAATAGATTCAACTCGTTATTATGCTTTTATTAATGGTGCTAAATGGCAACAAGAAAGAATGTATAGTTATGAAGAAGTTTTGGAACAATTAAATTTATTATATGGTATGAAAAACTCATTAGTTGATACATTCACTGATGAGAATGATTACATCACTATGAAATGGTTTGAACAATTTAAAAAGAAATAAGATATGAAAAATGAAAAATGGTGGAATGGTTTCTTAGTAGGATTCTTTATTGGAGGTATAATTTGTATTATCGTTTTAGATTTAGTTCAAAGAGGTGTAATTTAAAAAAAAATAAGATATGACAGCAGTAGAATTGGTTATTAAAGAAATTGACCAACAACAAAAAAGATATATTGATTTAGCTAAAAAAGATAAATCAATAAAAAAAGAAGTTGATGCTATATTAACAGCTACAACTTTATTAAAAATGAAATGTGAACAAGCATTAGAAATGGAAAAGCAACAGATTATTGATGCTTATGAAAGAGGAGATAAATATAAGTTTGAACCTCCTGGGACTGATTACTACACCGAAACATTTAATAAATAAATAACCTTAATCAAATGCGAATCAAAAAAAATACTACATTTGTATTGATTTTGATTTAAGTTTTTGGTTAAGACTGGAAAATGGAGGTTATTTACTTTGAATGCCTCCATTTTTAATAAACCTTAAAACTAAATAAATTATGATGTACTTTTTTAAAACCAGAAACAGGCTAAATTTAGACAAACCAACTAATCAAAAAGCCGAAATCCTTTTCGAACTATTAAACAAAAGTCAAGCTTCGAGAACTGAACTAATGGAAATGACAGGCTGTTTAAATATTACAGCAATAGTTTCAAAATTACGACTGGATCACGAAATTGAGGTAAAATGTAATTTCAAAGAAAAGTTTAACAAACACGGCAGACCAGTTCGATTTGGAATTTATAATTTAGTCGATAAAATGGACGGTTTAAAAAAATACAATACAATAAATAAAAGATAATAAAACTACCCGTATCAAATCAAAAACGTAGGAGTAATTGAATATATATACGAATCGGGTAGTTACGATATAAACCGAACTTTTGGTAACTCGAAATCTGGCAAAAAATTAAAAGTACAAAGCAATTGTTCGGTTTTTAATAAATTAAAAATAATTAAAGAAATGAAAAAATTCAAAATCAGCGAGATAAAACTCAACCCAAACAATCCACGTTTAATAAAAGACGACAAATTTGAAAAGCTGGTAAAATCAATAAAAGAGTTTCCAGAGATGCTCGATATTAGACCAATCGTAGTAAATAGCGATATGGTTATATTAGGAGGTAATATGCGTTTTAAAGCTTGTAAGGAGGCTGGATTAAAAGAGATACCAGTTATAGTTGCAGACAACCTAACAGAAGAGCAACAAAGGGAGTTTTTGATTAAAGACAATACAAGCGGTGGAGAATGGGATTTTGAAATGTTAGCAAACGAATGGGATGTTGAGCAACTTGAAGATTGGGGACTTGATATTCCTGCATTTGATATTGATAAAGACCATGAACCAAAAGATTTATCATCAACAATAAATAATCTATATAGGATTGAAATATCTTGTATAGATGAAGAACATCAAGAAAATAGTTATAATAAATTAATTGAACAAGGATACGAATGCCGACTTTTGACATTATAAAAGAAGTAAAACCAAAGCAAACTTTTAGAGTTGCTTCGGTAATTGGTAAATTTGATTTACAAAGTGATCATATTATAGAACAATTTAAAGGAAATATTGATTTACCAAAAGAATGGCAAATAGGATTAATTATAGGTAAAAGCGGAACAGGTAAAACTACAATAGCAAAACAATTATTTCCAGATAGTTATATTACTAATTTTCAATATAGTGCTGAAACTATTTTAGATGATATGCCAAAAAATTGTACTTTAGAACAAATAACAAACGCTTTTAATTCTGTTGGGTTTTCAAGCCCACCAAGTTGGTTAAAACCATATTCTGTTTTAAGTAATGGGCAAAAAATGAGAGTTGATTTAGCTCGTGCAATCTTAGATGAAAAACATTTTTTTGTATTTGATGAATTTACTAGCGTTGTTGATAGAAATGTTGCTCAAATAGGATCTTTTGCAATGCAAAAAGCAATTAGGAAAACAGACAAACAATTTATAGCAGTAACCTGTCATTTTGATGTTCAAGATTGGTTATTACCAGATTGGGTTTTTAATACTGATACTATGACCTTTCAATCTTTTGAAGGGCAAAAAAAAAAATAGACCAGATATCAAATTTGAAATATTCAATTACAGAGATAAAAGCATCTGGAAAATGTTTGCTAAGCACCATTATTTAAGTCATTCGCATAATAACGCTGCAAATGTTTTTGTTGCAACAGTAAATGATCAAATAGCTGGGTTTATAAGTATATTACATTTTCCACATCCAAAGGTAAAAAATATGAAAAAAGTTCATAGGTTAGTTTTTTTACCAGATTATCAAGGAGCAGGATTTGGAATAAAATTTTTAAATGAAATTGGTAATATTTATAAAAAAGAAAAACAAAGATTTAATATTGTAACATCTTCACCAAGTTTAATTTATGCTTTAAAAAAATCAAATAATTGGATTACTACAAGATTTTCAAGAACATCGTCACAAAGCAAAGGTACAACAGTTGGTAATATGCAAACATCTTCAAATAGAATAACAGCATCATTTGAATTAAAATAAATTAAAATGGCATACGATAGAAAAAAAATATTTGAACAAGCTAAGGAAGTAATTGTAAAACATAAGTTATTTTTTGTTGAGGATATAGTTGCTTTTTTGCCTTGCGGGAAAACTGCTTTTTATGAATTTTTTCCACCTGACACGAACGAAATGAACGAACTAAAAGGATTGCTAGAAACAAACCGCACTGAGTTAAAGGTTTCAATGCGTTCAAAATGGTACAAATCAAATGCTCCAGCTTTGCAAATGGCTTTGATGAAATTAATTGCAACTCCAGAGGAATTGAAAAAACTTTCAATGCAATATAATGACCATACGACAGGAGGCGAAAAAATTAGCGTTATTAATTTAGGCAGCGGAGTAAAACCAGATGAAGTTAATTAAATTTATGCACGATTGAGCAACCTATTGAAATATTTTATATCTTTGTAATATGAAAACAATAAAAGATACAAATTATAAAGTTGATCAATTTGGAATTATTTACGGTTTAAATGGAAAGCCTTTAAAACCTGCAACAGATAAAAAAGGTTATTTAAGAGTTGGATTGACAATTAATAAAAAACTTTGTACAAAAAAAGTTCATCGTTTAGTTGCAATTGAATTTATACCAAATCCAGAAAACAAACCTTGCGTCAATCATATTGATGGAAATAAAAAAAATAATAATGTTTTAAATTTAGAATGGGCAACGTATAAAGAAAATACAACTCACGCAATTGAAAATAAATTATTTTGTTTTAATACTTCAGAAAAATCTATTAATAAAATTATTAAAAAAGGTTCGTTAAACGGAAACTCTTTATTAACTGAGCAGGATGTTTTAGAAATAAGAAAAAAGTATAAGCCAAGAATATACACAAGGAGTATGTTAGCTATTGAATACAAAGTAAAAGAAAGTTGCATAAAAGATGTTGTTAATAGAAACAGCTGGAAACATATATAAATGAAATTAATTTCAAAACAAGAAAACGCAGTGTACTACCTTAAAGACAATATCACAAAGGAGATTGTCTATGGTGGTGCCGCTCGATAGCCCCCTTGCTTAATTGTGAGGGGGCAAATGCAGGAGGAGGAAAATCAGCTTTGGGCATTCTTTGGCTCATTGAACAATGTCAAAACTATCCTGGCACTCGTTGGCTAATGGGAAGAGCAAAATTAAAAGCCTTAAAAGAAACAACTCTAAATACTTTTTTTGAGCTTACTTCAAAGCTAGAATTATCGAACCAATTTAACTACAATTCTCAATCTGGTATAATAACTTGGAACAACAAAAGCGAAATACTTTTAAAGGATTTATTTTTATATCCAGCAGACCCGAACTTTGATAGTTTGGGTTCTTTGGAAATAACAGGAGCGTTTGTTGATGAGTGTAACCAAATAAGTTACAAAGCTTGGCAGATTTTAAAATCTCGTATTCGTTACAAATTAAACGAGTATAATTTAATCCCTAAATTATTGGGAACTTGCAACCCGTCAAAAAATTGGGTTTACAATCAATTTTATTTAAAGGATAAAAACAATACAATTGAAATTGATAAAAAGTTTATCCAAGCTTTGCCAAAAGACAATCCACATTTACCAGCTTCTTATTTAGAGTCACTTTTGACGCTTGACGAGAATAGTCGCCAAAGGCTATATTTTGGAAATTGGGAATACGATAACGATCCGTCAAAACTTATTGACTTTGAAAAAATACAAAACGTTTTTACAAACGAATTTGTTGAGGGCGGACAAATGTATATCAGTGCGGACGTTGCTCGTTTTGGTTCTGACAAAATGGTTATTTGCGTTTGGTCTGGATTTAAAGTAATTGATATAATTTCATTAAATAAATCCTCAATCGTTGAAATTGCTCAACTAATTAGAGAACTTTCAACAAAATATCAAGTTCCAATGTCAAACGTAATAATTGACGAGGACGGAGTCGGAGGAGGAGTTGTTGATATGCTCAGAGGTTGCAAAGGATTTATAAATAACTCAAAACCTTTATTAGTTGAAAACCAAGTTGTACAATACCAAAATCTAAAAACTCAATGTTATTTTAAATTAGCCGAATTAATACAATCCGATAAAATTTATATAAATTGCAAAGAGCAAACAATTATTGACGAAATAACAAAGGAGCTGGAAATGGTCAAACGAGATAAGATTGACAGTGACGGAAAGCTCCAAATAATATCAAAAGAAATGGTAAAAGCATCGATTGGGAGGTCTCCAGATTATAGCGACGCATTAATGATGAGAATGTATTTCTGTTTTGAACAAATATTTTTTACCTTTTAATATTTTTTTTTTAATATCTTTGACGTATGAAAGAGACAATCAGCAATATACTCCAAAATTTAACAGGAAAGTTAATGGGCAAAAACGTTTATAACGAAGCGTTTTTTAGCTATTTAGGAGCAGGATATACAAAATACGATATTGACAATAAGACATATATCGAAAAGGGATTTAACACAAACCCAGACGTTTACGCTTGTATAACTCAAATGGCAATTAAAACAGTTGCGGTTCCATACGAGATAAAAGTTATAAAAGACAAAAGCAAATACGAAAAACTAAGAAAATTCCAAAAGGCGACTTCTGGAAATTTTGACTTTTTACAGCAAATTAAAAAAGCAAACTTAGAACTTAAATCTTACGATGAGATTGATTTGCCTTTCCCAATGGAGCAACCAAACGAGACACAAACTTGGTCGGATGTTTGGGGACTTTACAAAACTTATATGAAATTAACAGGAAACTGTTATTTTTATTTATTAAGTCCACAAGAGGGAGCAAATGCGGGAGTTCCTGTTCAATTGTATGTTTTACCAGCTCATTTAATGCAAATCGTATTGAAGAACAAAGCAAATATGTTGAGTACTGAAAACCCGATTGACCATTACGTTTTGATTGAGGGAAATACTTTGATAAAATTTGAGTCAAAAGATGTAATTCATATTAAATATTCAAATCCAAACTTTGACTTACAAGGTTCGCACTTATATGGAATGAGTCCTTTAAGAGCCGCTTTGAGAAACATTAACTCTCAAAACAGTGCAATTGACTTAAACGTTAAAACACTGCAAAACGGAGGATCTTTTGGATTTATTCACGGCAAAGGAACTCCACTTACTCAAGACCAAGCCACAAGCTTAAAAGAGCGTTTAGTTGAAATGGATGCAAGTCCAGAGAGATTGAGCCGAATTGCTGGAGCTAGTGGCGAATTGGCTTTTACTAGAATATCTTTGACAACAGATGAGTTAAAACCTTTTGAGTATTTAAAGTACGATCAAAAAGCAATTTGCAACGTTTTAAACTGGCCTGACGAATTATTAAACAATGACGGAAAAGCTAGTCTAGGGAGTACCGATACAGCTCAAGCGAGAAAACAAGCTATAACGGACAATATTTTGCCAGACCTTGTTTTATTACAAGACAGTTTAAATAAAAACTTTATCAAAAAGTTTAAAGGTTACGAAAATGCTGTAATTGAGTGGGAGATTGACGAATTGCCAGAAATGCAAGAGGATATGGCTAAGAAAATGGAATGGTTGAGTAAAGCTCCATTAACTCCAAATGAGATCCGTTACGCTCTTAATTACGATATGATTGAGGACGACGGAATGGACACGGTTTGGGTTGAAGCAAATAAACAAAGAGTTACTGACGTTTCGATGACGGCTTTTGACCAAGCTAATTTATAATGAATTGGGAACGATTACAATATATGTACGAACGGAAGTCGTACAGAATTGTGCAAAAGCACATAAAAAAAATTTTAGGGGATATTCCTTTAAATAACATATCTTTGGCGAATTATCAAATATTGATTTATTCAAATATTACAGACGAGAAAATAAAACCTATTTTAGTCGATATTTATAAAGAGGTCGGTTTTGATTATAGCAAAAGAATAAAAAAGGAAATAGACAAAACGACAAAGAACGTTTTATTTACAGACTCCTTTTTACAAGACATACTTACTTTTTTAGCTGGAGAGGGCGGAAGTAAAATTGTCAGCATACGAGGAACGCTAATTGATGACATCATAAAAGCAATCCAATTAAAATTACAAGAAAATGCCACGATTGTAGAATTACAAAAGGCAATATTTGAAATAGTGAATAGATCTCAACAGTTTTATAAATGGCAAGCTTTGAGAATTGCGAGGACGGAAACGACTTTCGCTTCGGGATATGCAGCAATGAGAGCAGCATCTCAATACAATTTTGAAGTAACTAAGCAATGGATTGCGGCAACTGACGACAGGACAAGGCGAGACCATAGAATTGAAAACGGACAAATTGTTGATTTAAACGAGCCTTTTATAATGGCAGATGGAACGCAAATGCAATATCCAGGCGACCCGAAAGGAACAGCCGCACAAGTTATAAATTGCAGATGTACATTAGCCTTTAAGGCAAAGAGAGACAAAGACGGAAATATTATATTTAAAACATAAAAGATATGAATTTTAAACAATTATCTTACGATTTAAAAGACTTAGACGACAGCAAAGGAGTTGTTGTTGCCTACGCAAACGCTTACAACTTTAAAGACTCAGACGGGGACATTTCGGCTCCAGGCTCATTCAATAAAACAGTAAACGAGAATTTTAAAAGAATTAGAGTTTTAAAGGATCACAATCCAACGATGATGATTGGAGTTCCTTTGGAAATCAACGCAAATGATCCTTACGGATTATTAACAACGTCTCAGTTTAATATGAACAAGCCTTTAGGAAAAGATATGTTCACAGACGTAAAATTAATGCACGAGAGCGGTTTAAATGCCGAGTTGAGTATTGGGTATCAAGTTTTACAAAGAGACGCTAAAAACAAAGCTATTATCAACGAATATAAATTAATGGAATATTCATTTTTATCAAGTTGGGGAGCTAACGAATTAAGCACCGTGCAAGGACTTAAAAGTATTAAAAGTCATTACGGAATAATGGAATTAATCGAAAAGTCTTATAATTTAGATTACAGCGACGAGAGATTGAGAAACATTGAAAAATTATTAAAATCACTTACGGAGGAGCCGACAGAAATTGTCACTTTGGACGAAAAGCCGATTATACTAGACACATTGAAAAATTTTACACTTTAAAAAACAAAACAAAATGGAAGCATTAGAAATTAAAGCTGCTTTAGAGGGAATCAAAGCACAAGTTGAAACAAAAACTGCTGAGCAATCAGTTGAGGTTAAATCTTTAATCGAAGCATTAGAGGCAAAAATGGAATCAAAAAACAACGAAACAATCGAAGCGTTGAAAGCTGACTTGAAAGCTATTCAAGACCACGCAGATTTATTGGACGTTAAATTACAAGAGAAAAAAGCTGAGGCAAAATCTGAGGGTTATTTTGATGTAATGGAGAAAGCGTTAAACGACAACTTCAACGAAATCAAAGAAGTAAGAAACGGAAAATCAGTTCAAGTTAAAGCTGTTGGAGATATGACTATCTCTGGAAACTTAACAGGAGCTCAACCAAAAGATTACAACTTCAATACTGTATTAATTCCAGGTCAATTGGTTAACGTTGCTGACTTAGTTGGTTCAGTTAACATCTCTGGTGGAACATATACTTTCCCACGAGAAGGAGCTGGAGAGGGTTCAATCGCTGCACAAACTGAGGGTTCTAACAAATCTCAAAGAGACTACGACTTTACAATGGTTGACGTGAATACTGACTTTATTGCTGGTTACACTCGTTACTCTAAGAAAATGGCTAACAACTTGCCTTTCTTAACTTCATTCATTCCAAACGCATTGAGAAGAGATTATTTCTTTGCTGAGAATGCTGCGTTTAATACAGTTTTGGCTGGAGCTGCAACAGCTTCAACAGAGGTTATTGATGACAAAAACAAAATTGAAATGTTAATCAACGAGGTTGCTAAATTAGAGAACGGAAACTATACTGTAAACGGTATTGTTGTACGTCCGTCTGATTTCTACGACATTATGAAAACTGCAAAATCGGCTTCATCTGGATACGGATTGCCAGGAATTGCAACTTACGAGGGTGGCGTTTTGAGAATCAACGGTATTCCTGTTTTCAAAGCAACTTGGTTAACTGCTAACAAATATTTTGTTGGAGACTGGACTAGAGTTAACAAAGTTGTAACTCAAGGTTTATCATTAGAGTTCTCTGAGCAAGAGGGATCTAACTTCGTTAAAAACAACATTACAGCTCGTATTGAGTCTCAAACTGCATTGGCTGTTGAGCAACCAGCTGCATTGGTTTACGGAGATTTCACTGCGACTGCATAAGTTGTAACAATCTAAAAATTAAAAGGCTATGCAATTTGTATAGCCTTTTTTATTAAATTTGTATAATATTAAAATACAAGGAAATGGAAAATTATATAGTTATAGCACCTTTTTTTAGATTGTCAGAGCAAAAAAACTACAACGTTGGCGATGTTATTGAATTATCAAAAGAGGACGGAGAGAGATTTATAGGCAACAAATTAGTTGAAAAGGAAAAAATAAAAACACCTAAAGCAAAAAAATAAATGAGTTATTTAGATGTATTGCCTTTGGCTAGAGTAAAAAACTATTTGAGAGTTGACGAAGACTTGGAGGAAGACGACAACGAAATCCAATCAATGATTAAGGCGGCTTGTATTTTTGTTGAGAAAAGAACAAATCACATATTTTATGCGAGAGATATTGTTTACAGAGGTAATCCTTTAAAAGTTTACGACTTTCCAATTAACGACATTGTAAGTCCATCGGATCCAGTAGTAATTCACTATTCTTTATGTGATGCTTTTCCAAATGAAACAACAGTAACTTTGAATGTTGGTTATGAAGACCCAACAGACGTCCCAGAGGAGCTTGTACAAGCTTGTTTACAAATGATTAAGGTTTGGTATTTCGAAAGCGAAAAACAAGAGAATACAACGCTAATTCCTCACGCTGTTTTACAAGCTATTGACATAAACAAAAGGTTTTTATGAAAGCTAGAGAATTAACCAGAAAAGTTGAAATATTTAAAACCCAAACTGTCGATGACGGTTTTGGCGGTTTGATATTGGAGGAGGTTTTTGTTGGTAAATTTTGGGCGACTGTAAAGCAAAATAATTCCTGGAGAGATAACACACTTGGAGGGAATTACATAAAAGACAATTATATGTTTAAAATTAGAGCAAACGGTTTAATTGAGGACAACAAAGATAATTTCTTTATAGTTTACAGAACTAAAAAATATTACGTTAATGAAATTTCATTTAGCGATCATTTATTCCGTTTCTTAGAAATTACAGCAAATGGCAAAGGGCTCGATTAAAGGAATTGAAGAAACTATAAAAGAACTCAGAAAATACGGCAAAGAGGTTGAAAAACTAATTGACGCAGAGACAAACGATATTGCTTTACAAATTGAGGGAGACGCTAAAATATTAGCTCCTAAAGATTTAGGAAAATTAGCTCAGTCAATCCACGTTGTTAAAATTGTCGATAGTAGTTATAAAATAGTTGCTGGAGTAAAATATGCTCCTTACGTTGAATTTGGAACTGGAGGACTTGTTAACGTGCCAAAAGATTGGGGAACTTATCCTATGAGATTTAAAGGCAGAGGAATAAAACAAGTTAATATCAGACCTCAACCATATCTTTTGCCGTCTTGGATAAAAGGCAAAAGAGACTATTTGAAAAACTTAAAAAAATTATTATCAAGTTATAAGAAAAAAATTTAGTAATTTTGACCTATGATTACAATTAATCCAGATAAATACATTAGAAAAGCGATTTACGACTTATTAAACAATATTGTTGTATCTGGCAAAACTATTAAATGCTTTGACTCAAGGGTTTTTGGAAATCAAGACGTAACGGATTATATCATTTTAGCAAATCAAACAAAAAACATTGATAAAGCTACAAAATGTGAATATCGTTGGAACGGAACAATAATGATTGAGATATATACTCGAAGCTCTAGCAGCCGAGTTTTATTAAACGACATTGAACAAGCCGTGACTGATTTATTAAGTCCAAAAATAACAGTTGAAAATTACGAGGTTATTTATCAAGACATAAGTTATCTTACGCAATTAGAATCATTTACAGACACAGAAAATATTTACCGAAGTTTTATGACTTTGGAATTAACATTAAACTAAAAATAAAAAAATTATGGCAACACCAATTAAAGGAGAAGTTGGAATACTTTACGTGGCAGACGGAGGAACTTACAGACCAGTAGCTTGTTTAACTTCAAACAGTTTATCAACTGCGGTTTCAGTTATTGAATCAAACACAAAATGTAATCCTGGAGTAACAAAAAAACAAGCTGGAATGTTCAGCTATACATTAGAGGCAGAGGGAGAGTATATTGATACTACATCTGTTGGAGGAGACGATACAAAAGCATCTCACGATTATTTGTTTGAATTGCAATTAGCAAAAGATTTAATCACTTGGAAATTAGTAACTGGAGTTACTGGAGCAACTTATTACGGTAGTGCTTTAATTTCTGATTTGTCTTTAGATATGGGTTCTGGGGATGACTTGGCAACTTTCTCTTTGACATTAGACGGAGACGGAGAAGTTACAACAGTTGACCCACTAGACTAAAAAATACATTAACCAATCAATCAAAATATGAATAAAGTAAAATTAATAGAAAAGGAGTTCCATTTCGGAATAGGTTTTTTAAATGAGTTATTAGACGGAACAGGATTAAAACTTGATGAGCTAGGAACACAAACCGACGCAGTTTTAATACCGAAAATGATTTATTACTCTTTAGCTTATTCTTATAAAAGAAACGGCAAGGAAATTGATTTTACGATGTTTGATGTAAATGATTGGATTGACGAAAACGGAGGAATTGGAGGCAGTTTTTGGAATGATTTTCAAAACGCTTTTAACGAATCTATGTACAAGGACGTTCCTGTTGACAATAGCAAAAAAAAAGTGAATCCAAAAAAATAGATTTTAAGGCGGATGTAATCGCTTTTGCTTGTGGCGAACTTGGAATTTTGCGTTTGAGTGATGTTTATGATATGACTTTCGCAGAGTTCCAAATTCGCCTTTTTGCGTATAAAAGAATGGAGTTGAGAGAATGGGAGAAAGTCAGACAAATAGCTTGGAGTGCTTTTATAGCACCACACCAAGACCCAAAAAAGTTGCCGAAAACAATTGATAGGTTTATGAATTTAGACGGAAACAATACAAAAAAAGAGGTTGGAATTGATCAAAAAGAAAACTTCTTAAAAGCTTATAAAGAATATTTAAACCAAAAAAACAATGGCGTTAGAAGTAGGAATTGGAGCTAACAATGAAGAATTAAAAACCAAGTTAGCCGAGTCTCAGTTATTACTCGAAAATTTACGAAAACAAAAGGCTGTTAATGTAAAAATGGGTCTTGATGTTACTAATTTGCAAAAGCAAATTAATGACACAAAAGCTAGTATTAGCTCATTATCAGCTGAAATAAATAAAAACTCATCCGCTTTAGACGGAAATTCTAGAGCAACAGCAAACGGAAGTAATACTTTGACTCAGTTTTCTCGTATCGCTCAGGATGCTCCTTTTGGGATTATTGGTATTGGTAACAACTTAACGGCAACTGCTGAAAGTTTTGCTCATTTGTCTCAAAGTGCTGGAGGTGCTGGAGGAGCTTTAAAAGCCGTTGCAAGTTCATTAATGGGAACAGGAGGGATTTTATTAGCAGTTTCTTTGGTTACTACTGGTTTAACCATAATGGCTCAAAAAGGACTTACAATTAGCGACGTATTTAATATGTTGAGCGGAAACTTTAATCAAGCCGCACAAGACATTAAAAAAGCCTACGAGGAAAGCTCAAAATCCGCACTTGGAGAAGTAGCATCGATTAAAGCTGTTATTGCAGTTGCAAAAGACGAAAACGCATCGAGAGCCGAACGTTTGGCAGCTGTTGAGGAATTACAAAGTAAATATCCAGCTTATTTTGGTAATTTATCAACCGAACAAATAATGTACGGAGATTTATCAAAACAAATTAATGGTGTTTCAAAAGCGTTAATTAACAAAGCTGTTGCGGAAAAGGTATCCGAAAAAGCGGGGGATGCTCAATATAAGTTGTTGCAACTAAATAAAAAATTAGCAGACGCAAAACAATCCGCTACATTAGCAGAAGAAAAATTCCAAAAAATAGCATCAGACCCAAAAATGTCTGGTGCAGTAATGGGATTAGCACAAGCATCATCAAGAGCGTCTGATAATTTAAAATCTGTTAGAGAGCAATGGTTAAAAGCTAATAAAGAGTTACAGAGGTATCAAAATACTTTAAATATAGTTACTAAGACTGATATAAGTCAAAAGGCTGTTGAGGATGAGATAAAGAGAAAAGAAGAAGCCGAAAAAGCTGCTGAAAAAGCTAGGCAAAAAGCCGCTGCGGATGCAAATGCTAGAACATTAGCAGAACAAAAAAGAATTGAAGCCGAAAGGTTAAAATCTATAAAAGAATTTCATAAAAATGCGGATGAAATTTCGCAAGGTCAATACAATATTGAAGCTCAACTTGAAAAAAAGGCGGAAGCTATAAAATATTTAGAGAAGCTGAAAGCCAATAAAATGATGCTTCAAGCTTTAGAAGAACAACAGAGAATTGTTGATAATGCTAGAAAATTTGAGGAAAACAAAAGAAAAAAATCTCTTGAAGGAATAAAAGAAGATTTAGACTCTGAATTATCTATTTTAAAATCGCATTTAGATCGAAAGTTAATTACTCAGGAGCAGTACGATTTAATGGCTCAGGAAAAACGTTTGCAATCTATTGAAGCTCAAAGAGCATTAGTTCCAGAGCATCAAATTATTAGCGATGCAATTGTAGGAACCATTCAAAATATGGGAACTGCATTAGGTCAAGCTTTATCAACTGGGGCGGACATAGCTCAATCAATGGGTAACGCTTTACTTCAAGGGTTAGGCGGATTATTGGCTGCAATGGGAGACCATTTGATTAAAATAGGAACGGCAGCGGTTTTGGCTGGAACTGTTATGAAATTATTCGGTACAGTTTCGGGAGTTGGAGCTGGTTTGGCTGCAATTGCTGGAGGGGTTTTACTTAAAGGAATTGGAGGAGCTATTGCGGCAAAAGGAAACAGTAGAACAAACGCAACTGCAAACGGAATGCAAACACAACCAGGACAAAGAGGAGCTGTTTCTACGGGAGCCGATATTTCTAGTCCGACAAGCTCAGTAAGTAGCGGAGGAACTTTTAACAATAGTGGCGGAACGGTTGTTTTCGAAATTGCGGGACAAAAATTAATCGGAGTTTTAAACAATACCTTAAATGGCAACGCAAGGCTTGGCGGAGCTGGATTAGTAGGATAAATTATGAGCGTAAAAATAACAATAGATTTTTTAGATAATCCAACTTTAGGAAATGCGTTCAATTATACGCTATCGGTTGAAGCTGGGGACATTTTATATGACAATGGTCAAACTGTTTTGGATTTAAATTATATTTCTGGAATAAACGTACCTTTATTTGATATTCAATTAAAAGCAAACAAACCAGAAACAATAAACAATACTTTACAATTTTTGCAAAACAATTGGAATCATCCAAATATTACTTACGCAAGGGTAAATGATACGATTGAGGTTGTTGTAAATATTGAGGACGTTGTAGTTTCTTATGGCTCAGAATTAAACGAAGAGATTGCAATTAGTGACGAATTAATTACAGCCGAAGTTCCGAGTTTGATTTACTTTGCCGAATATACAGACCCAGAAAACGTTGATTATTATATTAGAATATATAAAAAAGGTTTTACAGGAGTTGCAACTCAAATAAATGGTTACGGAGTTTTAAAATACGGAACTGCAAAAGATTTACTAGACCCAATACGAGGCAACGGATTAGATTTGAATTTGGAGGCGGATTTGACGCTTACATTGGAGGATTTATACACGGAAGAGGAAAACGTATTTAGTGTTCTTTTTTTGCGTGGAAATAAGCTTTTATTTGAAGGATTTTTAAAGCCAGACGGAATTTATCAATCGTTTGTAAGTGAGCGTTGGATGTTGTCTTTGACTTGCGTTGACGGATTAGGAATTTTAAAAGATTTGGCATTTGTACAACCAAGCGGGTTTCCTTTTACTGGTCGAATGAGTGCAATGGATATAATATTTAATTGCTTACAAAGAACAAACGTAAATTTACCTATAAATACAAGCGTAAATATATATTATGAGGGTTTGAGTCCTAGCGACATAGTTGATCCTTTAGCAGAGATATATTTAAGCGTGGACAGATTTAAAAAAGGGGACAACGACACAATAATGAATTGTCAAGAAGTTTTAACCTCTGTTTTAAATCTATTCAATGCAAATATTTGTCAAGTTGAGGGCGAATGGTATATTTATAAAGCAAATGAGTTGTTGAGAAATCCATTTGTAAAATTTAGACGCTATTTAAAAAATACAAATGATTTTGATAAAATAGTTAGTAAAAACTTTGCCATTACTTTAGGAAGTCAAATCAATAACAGATACCCGCATCATTCGGGAGGAAATCAGCAAATTGAAATAAAAGGCTCGGTTTCTAGCGTTCAATTAAATTACAAATACGGGTTTGCAAAATCATTAATAACAAACCCTAATTTAAATCATACGGGAATTAATTACGGAGGTTGGACAATTATAAACAGTAACTTAGTTATTTTAGACCCATTAAAAACTCAGGGTTTAATGACGGCTACAAAAATAATCTCAGGATTAAATCCTCCTCCATTGTTTCCAATTGCAGAGTCAAACTCTATAAACTTAAATATAAACGATACGGTTGCAATTAATTTAAAGGGAAATATTTTTAATTCGCCTTTTGGTGGCGAAGCTAAATTTAGAGTAACATTAACAGATGTAAACGGAGGAGTTGATTATTTAAAACAAGACGGAAGCTGGGACGCAGTTACGCCTCAAGACTTAGTTTTTGGAGTTAATCCAATAATGAACATAACGCTTAATACTCAACCTTTGAGAGCAACAGGAACTTTAAAGATTGTTGCTTACGAAGCTTTGCAAAGGTCAGCTAGTAGCTTGGGAGGGATTTATGAGTTAACTTTTGCAGACGTAAAAAATACAGCGACAACGGCATCAAGTGGAGCAAGTGGCGAATCGCACACAGTTCAGAGACAAAATCGTCCTAGTAGTATAGCAGCCGATAGCGTTGAGATATTCAACGGAGATAGTGCTAGTTTAATTTACGAGGGAGCTATTTATAAAAATGATTTATTAACTCCGACCTCAAAATGGTTTAGACGTGGTTTTTCAGAAAGTAAACCAATTTTGCAAATTGCTGGAGAGGATATTTTAAGAATTTCACAAAGTGCGGCTAAATTATTTTCTGGAGACGCTTACGGATTAGTTCCTTATTTGTCAGTTATAACAATTGACTCTTTAAACGGGGTTTTTATGCCAATAGAATGGAGTTATAATACAAAGTCAAATATTGTAACCTTAAAACTTTTAGAGGGTTTTACAACGGAATTAAACGACATAAAATATACTTTGACTTTGGATTATGGAAATACAGTTAAACCGACAATCACGTCTTAAAATTTAATACATTTGTATAATGGAACACTACAAAGGCGAAGAGCGAATTTTATATTTAAAGATAAACGGCGAATTTTTACCGATTGGCTGTTTATCTGAAAACTCATTTAGCGAAACGGCTGAGTCTTTTGAAACTACAATAAAAGGCTCGGCAAGTTGGCAAACAAATAAAATATTAAGTCAATCTTATTCAATTAGTTTTACTGGTATTCAAATACTTACTAAGTTTTTTAATACTAATTTATTGAGTTATGATACTTTAAAAGAGTTAAAAAGAAAACGTCAATTATTAGAATGGAAAATACAAGGTGAAAATTTCCCAGTTGTTGACTCTGGTTTTTGTTATATTACTGACATTTCGGAATCGGCTGTTGTAAATGAGCTTTTAACTTTTAGCGGTACTTTGACAGGAGTTGGAGAGCCTAGAATTGGAGACGGAAATATACCAGTCGATTGCGTTTTAAGTGATTGGAGTGATTGGAGCGAATGCGAGGGAGGTTTACAAACTAGAACTAGAACAATAGTTACAGCTCCAGCTTTTGGAGGCAATCCTTGCGGAGCTACAATTGAAACTAGAGACTGTCAAGAACCACAACCGCCAATTGATTGCTTAGTTAGTGATTGGAGCGATTGGGGTCCTTGTGAGAATGGTTCTCAAACTAGAACGAGAACAATATTAGTTTCTCCAGAAAATGGAGGAGAAAGTTGTCCAGTTCTAACAGAGGTCAGAGAATGTACTGTTTTACCTTATACAATTTCTTTATCTTATATTCAACTATTTGCAACGGGTTCGTCTAGCACTGCAAATCATATAACAAATATTGCTGTTAATATTGCATCGGCTAAATTTAGAATTGGAGTGAGAGTTCAAACAGGATCAGGAACAGCAACGGGAACTTTGACAATAAATGGAATAACTAGAACAGTTTTAGCAACTTCAACTGATTACGTTTATTCTGGCGACTTTACTTTGACACAAGGAAGCTATAATAGTACTGTAATGCAATTAACAGTTGCTCCGTCAAGTGGAAGCTGTATTGGAAATATGATTATCGAATTTGTACCTTAATTTATAGATATGGAAAATTACAAAGGAGAGGACAGAATTTTATATATAAAAGTTGACGACCTATTTTTACCAATAGGTTGTTTAACTGAGAACTCGTTTTCTGAGAGCGTTGATACAATAGATACGACAACAAGGGAAAATCAAGGCTGGACATCTGTAAGACCAGTTATGCAATCTTATAATATTTCATTTACTGGAATACAAATTTTGACAACTACGGAAGACGGAGACGATACAAAGGCAAGTTATGACCTTTTAAAAACTCTAAAAAGAGACAGAGTTTTATTAGATTGGGAAATAAAAGGAAATAGTTTTCCGATAGTTGATTACGGAAAATGCTTTATAACTGATTTAAGCGAGGCAACTCCCGTAAATGAGTTTATTACATTTAGTGGAACTTTGACAGGATACGGAGAAGCTTTTACAACTTCTAGCGATGACACTTTATTGTTAAATAATGGAAATTCAACGACAATAGTACAAGACGGAAATAATAATTTAATACAAGTTACATAAATGGATTATACATCTATAAAAGTTGGACAGTTACCAACAGACGAAATATCTGGAGGCAACTTTATTCCTCACGAAGTTGAGGGACTACTTAAAAAAGCAACAATAAACGACTTGGTTGCATTTATTGGAGCAACTGACGCTGTTGGTTTTAGAGCCGTTTCCGTTCCAAACGGAGGCACTTTACCGACAACAAATACTCAGGAGTTTATTTTAGTCGGACCAGGAACTTACAACAATGTCGGAGGTGGCTCAACAATAACAGTAACCGAAGAGTTGAACGCTTTAGTTAGTAATGGTACTTTTTGGTTTATTGGAGTTCAAATTTCAATTGACGCACCTCCAGGCAACGCAGTTTGGGGACAAATAGTCGGTACTTTATCAAACCAAACAGATTTAAAAGCTTTACTAGATGTAAAAGCTGATTTGGTTGCTGGAAAAGTTCCCGCATCTCAATTGCCAAGTTATGTCGATGACGTTGTTGAGGTTGCTAATTTTGCAGCTTTACCAGCAACTGGAGAAACAGGGAAAATATATGTTACCTTAGACTCAGGATTTATATATCGTTGGACGGGAACTATTTATGTGAGAATTGCAGACGAGGCACCGACTTGGGGAACGATAGTCGGAACTTTAAGCGACCAAACAGATTTACAAACGGCTTTAAATGCAAAAGAGGACGACATTGCACCAGGAACAACCGCTCAATATTGGAGAGGAGACAAGTCTTGGCAAACTTTAAATAAGTCAGCCGTTGGATTAGGTAACGTTGATAATACTTCGGATTTAAACAAACCAATTTCAACAGCAACTCAAACGGCTTTAAATGGAAAGTTTAATAATCCAACAGGAGACACAACTCAGTATATTGCTGGAGACGGTAGTTTAATTACTTTTCCAATTGCTGGACAAGCTGGAACGCTTGTGAGAGAAGTTAGAAACGTATCGGGAGCAACAATCACAAAAGGAACGGTTGTTTATATAAATGGAGGAAATGGAAACAGACCAACAATAGCCAAAGCACTTGCAACAGGCGACTCAACTTCGGCTCAAACTTTTGGTTTAGTACAATCGGATATTTCAAACAATGCAAACGGATACGTTGTTTGTATTGGAGATTTAATAGGAATTAACACAAGCGGAATATCTGTTGGGAGTCAATTATATTTATCCTCAACAAATGCTGGAGAATATACAACTACAAAACAATTAGCTCCAAATCATTTGGTTTATATTGGAATTGTAACACGTTCCCACGCAAGTTTAGGACAAATTGAGGTTAAAATACAAAACGGATATGAGCTTGACGAATTGCACGACGTGGCAATAGCTTCAAAAGCAAATAACGAAGTTTTAGTTTATGAAAGTTCTAGCGATTTATGGAAAAATAAATCAATACCTACTATTTTAGGATATACTCCAGCAAATGACTCGGCAGTTGTAAAATTAACAGGAAATCAAACTATTAGTGGTGTTAAAAGTTTTTTAAATAGAGTAAACGTATATACAAATAATGCAGTAGGTCTTAATGTTGAAGGTGAAGGAGATTCAGCTATTCCTGTTGTATTTTCAAGACTTAATCAAGATTTAATTACTTTACAAGTATTTGGTTCAATACAAGCTAATAAATATATTGTAAGAGATGGTTTATCTTCTCAATTTTTAAAAGCAGATGGTAGTTTAGATTCTAATACATATTTAACATCTTTAAGTGGGGCAGTATTAACTACAACTGACCAAAGTGTAGCAGGTGTAAAGACATTTACAAATTTATCTAAATTCACAAATAATACAGGTTCGTTTGCAGTTGAAATTGATACAACTTCATCAGATGCTTTAGTTGTTAAAAATAATGGAACTACAACGCTTCAAATTAGCAGAAGTGGAGAAATACTTGGTACAAAATATAGAGTAAGTGGTGGATTTGCATCTCAATTCTTAAAAGCAAATGGTGATTTAGATAGTACGGCTTACACACCTGCATCAAGAACTATAACTATAAATGGTGTTACACAAGATTTAACTGCAAATAGAAGTTTTACTGTAGCAACTCACGATGCGGTTACAATAGGAACTGCAAATGGTTTAAGTTTAAGTGGTCAAGCATTATCTTTAGCTTTAGCAAGTGGTTCTACTACAGGTGCATTGAGTGCTGCTGATTGGACAACTTTTAACAACAAACAAAACACTATAACAAACCCAATAACAGGTTCAGGTACAATAAATTTCTTGCCTAAATTTACTCAAAGTGGTAGTATAGGTAATAGTCAAATATTTGATAATGGAACTTTTATTGGTATAGGAATTTCTACAGGATTAAACAGAATTTTACAAGTTGTAGGTTCTACACCTATTTCACATAAACAGACAAATAGTCCTTTAGAAATGATAATTGGTCAATTTGATGATTCAGGAAATGCTATTATAAATAATACCGCAAATGCTATTTTAGGTTTTAGCACAAACAATCAAAGAGCAATGACTATTTTACCTAATTTAAACGTAGGTATAGGAACAACAAGTCCTCTTGAAAAGTTAGAAGTAGTTACATCAGCAGCTTACACTACTATTTACACAGGAGCAAATGGTAATGGAGCATCAGGAGTAGCATCATCTTCTGATAATAGAGCAAACACTTGGTTTGCAGGTTCAAGAAGAGATAGTATAGGTGGTTCTATTGGAACAGATAGATTTAACATACTTTATAATACAAATGCAATTTTAACTGCTACAACAGGCGGCAACGTAGGTATAGGAACAACAAGTCCGAGTGCTAAACTTTCTGTTAATGGAACGTTACAGGTAACAGGTTCAGTCGCTCCCTCAAGCGGTACAGGATTAGAATTATTTTATGATGGTACAGGTGCAGGAACTTTAGCTTTTAGCAGAGGAGTAGGTTATATTCCTAATTATATGGACGGTAGTCAATTACAATTCTTTACAAGTAGTTCAGAACGTATGCGTATCACTTCAGGTGGTGCTTTATATTTAAACACAACTTCTTCTGTTTTTTCAACTGCTGCACAATTTGAATTATTATATGCAGGTAATTTAGTTTTTGGTATGAATATGAAAACTACTTTTTCTGATGGTGTACCTATAAACTTTGTAAATAGTGCAGGTTTAAGGGTTGGTTACATATATCAAACAAATTTTACAACTTCTTATATTACAAGTTCAGATTATAGACTTAAACAAGATTTAAAACCAATTAACGGATTGGATTTAGTTTCTAAAATTAAGGTTTATGATTATCAGTGGAAAGAAGATGAAACTCGTGCTTATGGAGTATTAGCTCACGAATTGCAAGAAGTTATTCCACAAGCGGTAAATGGAGAAAAAGATGGCGAACAAATGCAAGGAGTTGATTACTCTAAATTAGTACCAATTTTAGTACAAGCTATACAAGAGTTAAACGATAAAATTAACAAATTAGAAAACAAATAATATGACAAATTACAATTGGATTATTTCAGCAATGGAATGCGTAAAAAAAGAGGGCGATTTAAACGATATTGTTATTACAATACATTGGAGATATGCAGCCACAAAAGATGAGGTTTCAACAGATACTTACGGAGCAACTGCAATTCCTTTACCAACAGGAGAGGATTTTACACCTTACGAGGAATTGACAAAAGAACAAGTTGTTGGCTGGTTGGAAGCTACTTTAGACGTTGAGGCAATGCAGCAAAATTTAGAAAGTCAATTGGATTTATTAATTAATCCTACAAATGTGACTTTACAACCTCCATTTAATAATTAATTTTTTTATCTTTGAGACTTAATTTATAAACAAATCAAAATGGAAACGAAACAAGCTATCGAAATCTTAATCCAAGTCGCTCACTTAGCACAAAAGGGAGGTTTATTACAATTAAATGACGCAGTTGCTGTTGCACAAGCTATTAATGTAATGGCACCAAAAGAGGAAGAGGATAAATAGGTTAAAAAAGAAATGGTTAATTAAAAAGTCTGGGGGTGTTGAGGCATCCCCTTTTATTAAATGAAATATATAAACTACATTTTCACAAGTCTAATTTTATTATTTGTTCCAATCTACGGACTTTTAATTGCTGTCGGATCGGCTATTGTTTTAGATACTTTTACTGGAATATTTAAGAGTATTAAATTAAACGGCTTGAAATCTATAAGAAGCAGAAAATTATCGAACATAATTTCTAAAATGGCTTTATATGAAATTTGCATTGTATTTTTATATTTGATTGACAATTACGTTTTAAATGAATTTATCAAATCCGCTTTTGGGTTTGATTTTATGTTTACAAAAATATGTGCCATTCTTTTAATATTTGTTGAGCTTGTTTCAATTAAAGAAAATATCGAGGAAACTTTTAATGTTGATATTTGGCAACTATTAAAAAAATCATTTAATAGAGCTAAGGAGATAAAAAGCAACTTAGACGAAATTACTAAATAATGCAACTATCTAAAAATTTATCACTTGCCGAAGTTGTACGAAGTGAATCGGCAAAAAGGAGAGGTATAAATAATATGCCAACCGCTGAGCATTTGGAAAATTTAAAGGAATTAGCTTTAAATATATTTCAACCAATTAG
>JAPYYJ010002399.1:0-12885 GCA_028533885.1 Nasua narica | reverse complement strand
GAATATTATGCCTCCATCAGAAAGGATGAATATCCAACTTTTGTATCAACATGGACAGGACTAGAAGAGATTATGCGGAGTGAAATAAGTCAAGCGGAGAGAGTCAATTATCTTATGGTCTCACTTACGTGTGGAGTATAAAGAAAATCATGGAGGGCATTGTGAGAAGGAAGGGAAGGGCAAAGGGGGGAAAATTGGAGGGGGTGATGAACCAGGAGAGACTGTGGACTCTGAGCAACAAACTGAGGGTTTTGGAGGGGAGGGGGGGGTGGGTGAGCCTGGTGGTGGGTATGGAGAAGGGCATGTATTGCATGGAGCAATGGGTGTGGTGCATGAACAATCAATCTTGTAACACTGAAAAATTAAAATAAACAAATTTGGGGAGAGAAAAAAAAACAATGCTGTCAAGAAAGAGACAAAGAGCAGAATGATCCCATTGTAAAGATATATCTATATCATTCATACAGTCTAGGATAAAAGATGGACAGTAAACCATTTTAACCATTCAGCAGATGGTTAAATAGCACTCAGATATAGGGGGAGAGATTGATTTTTTTCTCTAAATGGAAAGCAAAGTAAACATTTATTTTTAAGAATTTCTATTTCAAGAGAGATATTTGCATAGCATCACCAGCATCTTAGTCTTCTAAAAGGCTTTTTATATGTCATTTCAAGGACTCTAAAATAATGCTCCTTTTTATAGTTTGACAACTTGGCATTAAAAACAGAGCTGAATCCTGCCCTTCATGGTGCAGTATGAAAAAAGAACATGAATTCTCTTTCTTTTCTTCTTTCAACAGCTCTTTGACTCTTCAAGCAGGAACTGTTTGAAGCTCAGACTGTGTAGTTGTGTTATGTTTGTCCATCCTCCTGTTTGACAGACTTTTCTCCCCTTTTCATTATTTTTATTTAAAAGTACATGAGAGTTAGAATTTCACATTTTCATCTCTCCATGTGAAGAACCAAGCTGTGTATTTAACCAGGTTACTTTTTCAAATGGAGGCTAGTCAAGAATTTTAAACCAAACTAAATAAAAACAAAATATCAAACAAGCACATTAACTAACTGTGATTATTCTTTAGTTAAAATTATCTTTTCTTCCATTTCTTTCCATGTGGAAAAACTAATCCTAATCATGTATTTACATAATATATGTATACGTATATATATATACATATTTACATGATATACAATATATATGTAGTGTATATTCATATATTTACATGATATATACACATATATCATGTAAATATACACGCATGTAAATTAAATGTGTATAGGTACTAATTGATGAGAGTACTCTTAAAAATACTTTGGATCTTTATTTTTTGTTTAATGTAAAAAGTACTGAGCAATAATGGTTTTAATTACTACCTATCCCCATGAGGGTAAAGTAAAATTTCTGGTCCTTTCTCCAACTGCGCTGATCATGGGTGTATTTTTTTCAAATTCTTTCTCTTCTGTACTCATCAAAATAAGTTAAAGGTCCTATCCTATGAGAATCTTCCAGATTTATATTCTACTTCAGTTGTCAGGTGCTACGTCTTCAAAACAGAGTCAAGAAATGTTTACTAGGTGTAACTCACTTATGAATGGTATAGTACTCTTGGGACCAAAGAAGCAGCGAGTACAAATACTTTGAAATGGAATTTGTAGGCTAAAATTTGATACTAATTTCACTGACATTCATTGATCTATTACTGAGGGGACCTTTTGATCTCATATAGGAAGATCCTGAGATAACTGATATTGAGGCACCTTTATGCCTTGAGCAAACTGTAAAGGATTAAGTGGACACTAAAAGCAAGAACTAACCCTTTGAGTTAGAATAAGTGGTCTTCAATGACAAATAATGTGTTTGCTCAGTGCTTCTAGTTACATTTGCCAATGTTGCTCTATTTATTCATTTATTTTTTATTTATTCACATCATTTATTCCTACAACAAGTATTTATTGAAGGCCTGTTGCATGCTTGGTCTTGTGTTAGACACCAGAATCCAGCAGTCAGCAAGACATACATAGCTACTGCCTTAGTTATCCTTTTTTCCTGACATAATAGCTTCTTGGCATAAATCTTAGTTACAGTCAGGGTGCCTGGGTGGCTCAGTGGGTTAAAGCCTCTGCTTTTGGCTCAGGTCATGATCTCAGGGTCCTGGGATCAAGCCCTGCATCAGGCTCTCTGCTCAATGGGGAGTCTGCTTCCCCCTCTCTGCCTGTCTCTCTGCCTACTTGTGATCTCTCTCTGTCAAATAGATAAATAAAACCTTTAAAAAAATCTTAGTTATAGTCAATATCTTTTTTGTGGTAGTAGGTAAATCTTTTGTAAAAGGAAAATGTGGCAAGTTTAAACATAAAATCTCTTCTCTCTTCCTCTCACTGTAGTTCTCTAACAATACGGTCTGGGTACCTCTTAACTTTCTCTAGTAAGAATATGAGTTGAGCAGAGGCCATTTTTGGATGTGGACCCCATCTCTGAAATTACCCATTTTCAGGACTAATTCATCAACCCTGGAAGTTCCTACTAGAACATGACAATTATGTCACTTGCACAAGAGGAATGAGGGTGGGTGGAGGTCTATGGGCTATAGGAAAAGGATTTTAGGGTCATTGACAGACATCAATTTCCATCCATTAGAAAGTATAGCCACAAATGCTTAAGAAATAGTGGATTTAACCTGAGATAGAAAGTCATTCATATGTCTGCCATCTACACCTTTATGGAGGTGTTACTGCAGCCATAACACATCCAGTGTTATACCAATCTATACCCAATATGTAATAGTACTAGTTTTATTAATTTTATTCTTCACAGATGTGAGCTATACATCAAAATTTCAAAAATAAATAATTGCATCTTTTCAATGATTATGTCTTATTTGGCTGTTAGAAATAATTGCATAAAGAGATTATTATTTTTATTTTAAAGATGAGAAGGTTGAAGCATAGAGAGATTATACTCCTTGAAAAATCATGGATCACATAAAAAAATAGCTACTATATAGGACTATAATCCGGACAACCTGACTCAAAAGCCTCTTATGCGGCAGGAAGTATGTTACGTTCTGGGGATGTTATAGTGACTTGTCCTCTTCAAGCTCATTGACTAATGTGGAAGACACATTTATCAAATATTGTAAGATATAGATGTGAAATTACAAATGTGATGAGTGTTATAAAGGAGGGGCATATGGTCAAAAAGATCCTATAATATGGAGATTTGACTTATTCTGGGTGATTAAGGAAGGTTTCCCTGAGCAAGTGATACTTGAGACTAATTGATAAGTTGAGTTAGCATTAATTGGATATGAGAGAAAAGACAGACATTTCATAGAGACAGAATAGTATGTGCAAAGATACTAAGTTGGGAGGAAGAATAGTAAGTATGAAAGACTCAAACTAAGATTGGTGTGGCTAGAGGATATTGGTGGCAAGGGAGCAGTGGGTGTGCTGATTGAAAAAAAAAAAAAAAAGTATTCCCAGAATAAAAGTGGAGTAAGTAGAATAATTAGAAATCCTAGAATGGAGAAGTAGTTCCAGGGTGACCCATTAAAGGGCTTAGACTGGCTACATTAATGAATTAGTTTGCATCCTAATGGCACTAGAAAATGAGTGGAGAGTTACAAGCATGGGTCAGTTGAGACAGAATGATTACATTTTCATTCTGAAAAGACTATCCTGACTGTACTATTAAAATAATATGGGATGCAGCTAGAAACATGTACATTTTTTTAAATTTTTATTTTATTTTTTTTCAGTGTTCCAAGATTCATTGTTAATGCACCACATCCAGTGATCCATAGATAGATATAACATTACTGAGAAGATGATTATATTTGTCAAGATGGAAAATGATGTTGGTTTGAACCAGGCTAGAGGAAAGAAGTGCACATATTTGAAAGATATTTAGGAAGTAAAACTGGGAAGTCAGGGGTGGATTGAATATAAAGAGTAAGGGAGATGAATGCATTTTCAGGGGACATGATCAGATCTATATTTTAAAAAGGTGATTTCTTCTTGCCATTTGCAACGATGTGGATGGATAGAGGGTATTATGCTAAGCGAAATAAGTTAATCAGAGAAAGACAATTATCATATGATCTCTCTGATATGAGGAATTTGAGAGGCAGGGCTGGGGGTTGTGGGGGGAAGGGAGGGATAAATGACACAAGCCGAAACCAGAGAGGGAGACAAACCATAAGAGACTCTTAATCTCAAGAAACAAACTGAGAGTTGCTGGAGGGGAGGAGGTGGGAGGGATGTGGTGACTGGGTGATGGGCACTGGGGAGGGTATGTGCTATGGTGAGTGCTGTGAATTGTGTAAGATTGATGAATCACAGACTTGTACCCCTGAAACAAATAATATATTATATGTTAATAAAGAAAAAAAGGTGATTTCTGAGCCAGTGATCTCTCTTTTTCATCATTGTGACTCTTATTATAATTTCAAAAGTCTTAGTTGGAGAGCTAAGAGAAATCTTAGAGAGTTTTAATCTTATTTTAATCCAAAAAATCTTATTTATTTTTTAATTTACTCTTTAAATTTTTAATTTTTTTGTTTTGTTCAATTAGCTAACTTATAGTATATAATTTTTTTTACTTTTTAAATTCACATTCCAAATTGTTCCAGAAAGTTTTTTTTTACTTTTTTTATTCACATTCTAAATTGTTCCAGAAAGTTCTTTTTTATTACTTTTTTAATTCACATTCCAAATTGTTTCAGAAAATTCTTTTTTTTACTTTTTTATAGTATATCATATTTTTTATGTAGTGTTCAAAGATTCATTAGTTGCCTATAACACACAGTGCTCTTCACCACATGTGCCCTCCTTAATACCCATCACCTGGTTACCCCATTGCCCCACTTCCCTCCCTTCTGTAACCCACAGTTTGGTTCCTGGAGTCCAGAGTCTCTCATAGTTTGTCTCCCTCTCTTATTTCTTCCCATATAGTTTTCCATCCCTTCTCTTGTGGTCTTCTGTGCTAGTTCTCATGTTCCACATATGAAGGAAACCATATGATGATTGTCTTTCACTGTTTGATATTTCACTTAGCATAATACCCTGCAGTACCATCCATCTATGTTGATGTCAGTGGTGGGTATTCATCCTTCCTGATGGTTGAGTAATATTCCATTTTATATATGAACCACAACATTATCCATTCATCTGTTGAAGGGCCTCCTTGGCTCATTCCACAGTTTGGCCATTGTGGACATTGCTGCTATGAGGGCAGATGCCCCTTCTTTTCACTACATCTATATCTTTGTGGGTAAATACCTCGTAGTGCAATTGCTGGGTCATAGGGTAGCTCTATTTTTAATGTCTTGAGGAAACTCCATACTGTTTTCCAGGGTGGCTATACCAGCTTGCATTCCCACCAACAGTATAAGAGGATTGCCCTTTATCCACATTCTCGCTAAAATTTGTTGTTTCCTGTATTGTTAATTTTTGCCATTCTAACTGCTGTAAGCTTTTATCTCATTGTGGTTTTGATTTGTATTTCCCTGATAGCTAGTGATGTTGAACATTTTTTCATGTGTCTGCTACCCGTTTGTATGTCTTCTTTGGAGAAGTTTCTGTTCATGTCTTCTGCTCATTTATTGACTTGATTATTTGTTTTTTGGGTGTTGAGTTTGAGAAGTTCATTATAGATCTTGGATACCAGCCCTTTATCTGTAGGTCATTTGCCAATATCTTCTCCCATTCTGTGATTTGCCTCTTAGTTTTGTTGACTATTTCCTTTGCCTGTGCAAAGCTTTTTATCTTGATGAAATCCCAAAAGTTCATTTTTGCTTTTGTTTCACTTGCCTATGGAGATATGTCTAGCAAGAAGTTGCTGTGGCCAAGATCAAAGAGGTTGCTGCCCGTGTTCTCTAGAATTTTGATAGATTCATGTCTCACATTGATATCTTCCATCCATTTTGAGTTTATGTATGGTGTAAGAGAATGGTCCAGTTTCTTTCTTGTGTATGTGACTGTCCAATTTTCCCAGCACCATTTATTGAAGAGACTTTTTTCCATTGGATAATCTTTCCTGATTTATTGAAGATTAGTTGACCATAGAGTTGAAGGTCCATTTCTGGGGTCTCTATTCTATTCCATTGATCTAATACCATGCTGTCTTGATGATCACAGCTTTGTAATAGAGCTTGAAGTCAGGCATTGTGATGCCCCCAGCTTTGTTTTTTTCTTTTAACATTTCCCTGGTGATTTAGGGACTTTGTGTTTCCATACAAGTTTTAGGATTGTTTGTTCCAGCTCTGTGAAAAATGTCAAAACTATTGTGATAGGTATTGCATTGAATGTGTAGATTGCTCTGGGTAGCATAGACATTTTCACGTTTATTCTAATCCATGAGCGTGGGATGTTGTTCCATCTCTTTGTGTCTTCCTCAATTACTTTCATAAGTGTTCTGTAGTTTCTAGAGTATGGACCCTTTCCCTCTTTGGTTAGGTTCATTCCTAAGTATCTTATGGTTTTTGGTGCTGTTGTAAATGGAATTGATTCCTTAATTTCTCTTTCCTCAGTCACATTGGTAGTGTATGGAAATGCAACTGATTTCTGTGCATTGATTTTCTATCTTGCCATGTTGCTGACTTGCTGTATGAGTTCTAGTAATTTGGGGATGGAGTCTTTTGGGTTTTCCACATAAAATATCATGTAATCTGTGAAGAGAGAGAGCTTGACTTCATCTTTGCCAATTTGAATGCCTTTTATTTCTTTTTGTTGTCTGATTGCTGAGGCTAGGACTTCTAGTACTATGTTGAACAAAAGTGGTAAGAATAAGCATCCCTGTCATGTTCCTAACCTTAAGGGAAAATCTCTCATTTTTTACCCATTGATGATGATATTTGCTGTGGGCTTTTCATAGATGGCTTTTATGATATTGAGGTATGTTCCCTCTATCCCTACACTTTGAAGAGTTTTAATCAGAAAAGAATATTGTATTTTGTCAAATGCTTTTTCTGCATCAATTGAGAGGATCATGTGGTTCTTGTGTCTTCTTTTGTTAATGTGATATATCATGTTGTTTCATTTGTGAATGTTGAACTACCCTTGCATCCCAGGAATAAATCCCACCTGGTAATGATGGATAATCTTTTTAATGTACTGTTGGAGTCTATTGGCTAGGATCTTTACCGCCTCCTGACAGCGCATGGGAGAAGAATGAGGCACAAACAAGTCAGCTGCAAGAGAAAAGGAGCAGTGGATGACAGCAGAGAAGACTGTTGCCCCGAACAACTCCTCATTCTCATATTTATTAGAAAGTAGATAACAACTAATAAGAAGCCAAAGTAGATTATACATTGACCATGAGGCTTGTAGATAAGTAAGAAGAAAGGAAAAACATATCTGGTCAAGCAGTGTAAAGTTTATAATTGGGCAAGCACATTCAAAGTGATCATCTAATTAGCCAAAGGTGGTCTCCAGGGAAAGGGAGATAACAGAAAAGTGAAGCAGGCAGCGTTCCACCCTAAGCGGGCTGAGCGTCCGCAGCTGCTCAGCTTCAAGGACATATCTCGTCATCTCCTCCAGAGGCCTGTTGCCAGTATATGTTTTTCTTAAGACTATATCTAAGCATGCTTGCCAGACTAGTATAATTTCTCATAGGTTATATTTTAAGCAATACATTGTTTTGAGGGATGGTTACAATCTTGTTGAGTATTTTGGCATCCACATTCATCAGGGATATTGGTCTGTAATTCTCCTTTTTTTTTAAATTTTTTATATTTTTATTTCTTTTTTTTTGGATGGTTGTTTTTCTTTTTCTTTTTCTTTTTTTTTTTTTCATTTTTTGATGGGTTCTTTAGTTTTGGAATCTGGCCTCATAGAACAAGTTTGGAAGGTTTCCTTCATTTCTATTTTTTGAAACATCTTCAGTAGAATAGGTATGATTTCTTTTTAAGTGTTTGGTAGAATTCCCTTGGGAAGCCATCTGGCCCTGGACTCTTATTTTTTGGGAGGTTTTTGATTACTGCCTCAATTTCCTTGCTGGTTGTTGGTCTGTTCAGATTGTCTATTTCTTCCTCTTTCAGTCTTGGTATTTTATAATTACCCAGGAATTTATCCATTTCTTCCAGATTGTTCCCTAGCGTCTTTCTGCTTCTCTATAGAGGGTCAGAGCAAATATGGCCTTGTGGTAATCTCTGGCCCAGAGCCACAGTGTCATGGTCCCCACCTCAAAAATTCCTCCAGGTCAAACTGTCTCCACTTCTGTGTGTACCAAACTTCACAAACTCATGCAATTTGTGCACACATCACCTCTCCTGGGGGTGTTACAGGGACCCGTAAGTGTCTCTGCACTTTATGACTTTGCAATTTCTAGCAGCCATGGGCTTGCAGTTGCACCATCTTCAACAGCTCACAGGTCATGCTGGGTGCTGCCCCAGTGTCCCTTCAAGGGTCACAATACCCTGAGAGCTGTTACCAGTCATGGGTGTGGGCTCTCTGTGTGCCAAACCACTGAATCCCAAGGCTCCCACCAGCTGCACTTTTCTTGGGGGAGTAATGGGGACCCACATATGTCTCTGTGCTTTATGACTCTGCAACTGCTAGCAACCATGAGCTTGCACATGCACCCTCTTCTGCAGCTCATAGGTCATTCTGAGTGCTGCCCCAGTGTCCTTTCATGGGCTACATTGCCCTGAGAGCTGTCCCTGTCATGGGCACAAGCTGTTTTATATCTCCCCTAGGATGTTAAACAGCCTGCACCTTCTAGTCCTTTTCAGGGTGGTCAGGCAGAAGGCAGTATCCCTACCCGCTTGGCTCATGATTTATGGTGCCTGAAGCTGAGAGTTCATCTGGGCTCACTGACCATAACCAGTCTCCCTGCTCCACTGCTTGGGCACTCTATTGGTTCAGGTTCCTCGTTCTTTCTCAGTCTCCTGGAATCCTGAGACCACAATGATCCACATAGAATTCTGCCTTATTTTTCCCCTGTTCCCTTTTCAGTAAGGGGTATTTCTCACTAGGGAAGATTTCCAAGAGTCCTGATTTTTTGTGCCGGTGTTATATCACTTTCTGGTGGCCAGCTTATGGAGGTTCCTTCCCCCCACCATTTATCTTCCAACATTTCCCCCAAAGATTCAAGTTTCCACACCTCCTACCTTTTAAAAAGTAGTAATTTTTTGGCTCATGGCGATTCAGATAAATCTTCTTACATCTCAAGTTGAATTCATGTGTGTTCAGAATGGTTTGATAGCTATCCAACTAAATTCAAGGGACTAGATGAAATGAGGTCCCCTACTCTGCCACCATCTTGCCCCCTCTGCAATAAATCTTATTTCTATTCTAAGTCCTTATAAAAAGACAGAGAGGTTATGATTTTCAAGTCACATGTCTAAAAGTGGCAGAACAAGGATTGGGTCCAGATTCCACAACCTTCAAACACAATAGTGGCTCATTCCAAAATGGGGAGTCCTTATATTCCTATTTTATAGCAGTTGGTGTGAGCCTGAGATTGGGAGAAAAACCTGGTCTTAGAGCTAGTAAACAAGATGATTATGAGAGATTCTGGGGCAGAAGAGATAAGTGATGGAAAGTCAATAAAACATTAGAGTTAATAAATTAAGGTAAAGATTAATATGTTTGGAATATGTGCCATTGTTGAAGTGGCTGATAAGTATACTATAACCACCTCCTACAGCTAACTACTTACATTAAATTAAAAAAATGAAGATCAAATTGTTTCTAGACCTCGTTTGTATTGATGTGCACCACTCTTCAGTGACTAACACCAATGAATTTGAGGTCGGGGGAATCAACTTATTTCTTTTTAAAACAGTTTCAATGCTTTTCAACTGCAGAGAAGAATACATTATGATATATGTACTGTGCCCATTATTTTCACATTTTGTTTTCTTTCAATATTAATGAGAAAAAACTGACATACCTTACTGTATAAGCTTAAAGGTGTACAGCAGGATGGTTTGATTTACACATATTGTGAAAGGATTACCACGATAGGTTTAGGTAATACCCATCTTCTCATATAGAGACAAGAAAAAGAAAAGAGAAAAATACTAAAGGGGAAAATACTCCTTGTGATAAAAATGCTTATAATTTATTCTTTTTACAACTTCCTTATATACCATACAATAGCATTAGCTATAGTCATCATGTTTACATTATATTCCTAGTACTTATTTATCTTATAACTGAAAACTTGTACCATTTGAATACCTTCCTCCAATCCCCACCCCTACCCCTCCACTTCTGGTAACCACAAGTCTGATTTCTTTTTCTGTAGTTTGGTTTTTTGTTTTGTTTTGTTTTGTTTAACATTAACATATAAATGAGGTCATATAGTATTTGTCTTTCTTTGACTTATTTAGCATAATGTCTTCAAGGTCCATCTATGTTGTCACAGATGGTAGGATTTCCTCATTTTTTTATGACTGGAATACACACACACATACACACACATATACATATACAACTTCTTTATCCATTTACCTATCGGTGGACACTTAGGATGTTTCCATGTCTTGGCTATTGTAAAGAATGGTGCTTATGAACATAAGGGTGTGGATATCTTTTCAAGTTAGTGTTTTTGTTATCTTTGGATATATTCCCAGATGTGGATTGCTGGATCATATGGTAGTTCTATTTTTAATTTTTTGAGGATCCTCCATATTGTTTTCCTTAATGACTATACCAATTTACAGTCCCACTAACAGTATACAAGATTTCCCTTTCTTCCACATCCATGCCAGCATTTGTTATATCTTTTTTTTTTTTTTTTGATGATGGACATTCTAACAGGCATGAGGTGATATTTCATTGTAGCTATAATTTTCATTTCCCTAATGACTAGTGATGTTGAGCATTTTTTTCATGTACTTGTTAGCATTTTTCATGTACCTGTTAGCCTCTCATTTATCTCCTTAGGAGAAATGTCTATTCACCGCCTTTGCTCCCTTTTTAATTGGGTTATTTGTTTATTTACTTATTTATTTTTGCTATTGAGTTGTATGAGCAACTTGTATGTTTTGGATAGTAACTTCTTATCAGATATATTGTTTGCAAGTATGTTTTCCTTTTCTATAGGTTGTCCTTTCACATTGTCGATGGTTTTCCTTTTCTATACAAAAACTTCTTAATTTCAAGTAGTCTCACTTATTTGTTTTTGATTTTGCTACTTGTGCTTTTGGTGTGAATTCCAAAATGATGTCACTACCAAGACCCATGCCAAGGCATATTTTTATGATTTTTTTTCAGAGTTTAGTGGTATCAGGTCTTACATTTAAGTCCTTAATAAATTTTGAGTTGATTTTTTTTTGAGTGGTCTAATATATGGGTCTTTCTTTCTTTCTTTCTTTCTTTCTTTCTTTCTTTTTTCTTACTTATGAATATCCAATTAGTCTATCACCATTAAAAAGAGTGTGTTTTCTCCACTGAATATTCTTGATTACCTTGTCAAATATTAGTTGATTGTATATGTTTGGATCTATTTCTGGGCTCTCTATTCTATTCCACTAGTGTGTATTTGTCTCTTTCTATGCCAGTTCCATATTGTTTTGATAACTATATCTTCATAGTATAGTTTGAAATTGGGAAGTGTTTTACCTCCTCCTTTGTTCTTCTTTCTCAGCATTTCTTTGGCTTTTTAGGGTCTTTTGTGGTTCCACATAAATTTTAAGAGTGTTATTTATTTATTTATTTATTATTATTTTTTTACTTCTGTAGTAAATGCCATTGGAATTGACAGGGATTGCATTGATTCTATAGATGATTTTCAGTAGTTTTATCATCTTAGCAGTATTAATTTATCTTTCCACCTATTTGTATTTTCTTCAACTTCTTTTATCTCATAGTTTTCAGCACAGAGATCTTTCACTTCCTTAATTAAATTTAATTCTTAGTATTTTATTGCTTTTGATGTTATTTTAAATGGGATCAATTTCTTTCTTTTTTTGAAATTCCATTGTGTATAGAAATGTCACCAATGTTTGTATGTTAATTTGAAACCTGCACCGTCACTGAATTTATTGACTAGATATAAGTTTTTTGGTTGAGTCTTTAAGATTTTCTATATATAAAATCATGTAATCTGCAAGTAGGGGCAATTTTATTTCTTCCTTTCTAATTCTGATATCTTTTTATTTGTTTTTTCTTACCTGATTGCTCTTTCTAAGACTTCTAGTACTATGTTGAATAAGAGGGATGAGAGTGGACACCCTTGTCTTTTTCCTGACCCTAGAGTAAAAGTTTTCATCTTTTACCATTGAATATGATGTTTGTTATGGGATTGCCATCAATTACCCATACATTGAGATGTGTTCATTCTATCTCTAATTTGTTGAGTTTTTATCAGAAATCGATGTGGAATTCTGTTAAATGCTTTTTCTATTGAGATAATTAAATGATTCTTTTATTTCATTGTCTTAGTGTGATATGTCACGTTGATGGATTTGCATATATTGAACTCTCCTTGCATCCCAGAGTTAAATCCCACTTGATCATGGAATGATTCTTTAATGTGCAGCTGGACTAACTGTGCTAGTATTTAATTGAGAATTTTTTACATCTATATTTATCAGAGTTACTGACCTGTGATTTCCTTTTTTAGTAGTGGCCTTTTCTGATTTCGGTATCAGGATAAACCTGGACTTGTAAAATTAGTTTGAAAGTGTTCTCTTCTCTTCCCATCTCTTTAGTTTCTTGAAAGAATTTGAGGATTGATAATTCTTGTTGAAAGTTTTGGTAAAATTTACCAGCAAAGCCATCTGGCCCTAGGCTTTTGTTCATTGGATTTTTTTTTCTTCTTTTTTTTTTTCTCCCCAAATTTATTTTAATTTTTCAGTGTTACAAGATTGATTGTTCATGCACCACACCCAGTGCTCCATGCAGTACATGCCCCTCTCGATACCCACCACCAGGCTC
>JAPYYJ010002398.1:0-12889 GCA_028533885.1 Nasua narica | reverse complement strand
GACGACCTTCCCCGATAGAGGAGAGGACCGTTCCTCGGTCAAGGGTATACGAGTAGCTGCGCTCCCCTGCTAGAACCTCCAAACAAGCTCTCAAGGTCCATTTGTAGGAGAACGTAGGGTAGTCAAGCTTCCAAGACTCCAGACACATCCAAATGAGGCGCTGCACGTGGCAGTCTGCCTTTCTTTAAAAAAAAAAAAAAAAATACACAATGAAAAATGACCAGAAACTATATCAAAATAAAATTTCTGGAAGTATGCATGAATTCACTTTTTCTTATTCCTAATGTTCTGTATTTTTCCATCGACTAAATTAGTAGCTTTTTATTTTTTTTATTTTTTTAAAGATTTCATTTATTTATTTGACACAGAGAGAGAGCCCAAGCAGGGGGAGTGGCTGGCAGAAGGAGAAGGAGAAGCAGGCTTCCTGCATGGGGCTCTATCCCAGGACCCTGGGATCATGACCTGAGCGAAGGCAGAAGCTTAACTGACTGAGCCACCCAGGTGCCCCAATTAGCAGCTTTTTAATTAATTAACAACATTTAATAAATTAGGAACTTAAAACATCCAAATTGATACTATTTATAGCTTCAAAGTTATAAAGTGTCAAAGATGTGAGGATTAGAATGATTTCTACACAGACATAAAATCCTGTAGAAAAACTGGGCACTCTTTTTCTACATGTGTTTACATTTTAACTAGTTTTGCATTTTACACTATTCAATAAAATTTAAGGATTAGCTTTGCTTTTGAAAGCTTTGATATTATTACAAATATTAAAGAGCTGGAATGCTGTACATCCAAAAATGAAAGGTTTCAAGTACAGTTCCCTCAAGTTCCAGTGTTCTCTCAATGCTGCTTACCTCTTGGGTTGGCTTCAATTCAGACCTCAACCTCTCCCAGCAGCTGGGACCACACGATTCCTAATTCACAGCCAATGTAAAGAAAGACTGTCAATCCCTAAACCAATAACAATCAAGAGGAGGGGATTCGCTTCGATTAATCAGGATTTACCCCGGACCAGGGATCGTTAATATTACTGTTACACAGAGGCAAATGGGTGGAATCAAGGATAAATACAAGTTTTGTGAGGGTTAGAATTTATACACTCTAGGAGGTCTCTTTTAGTAAAACAATTTAAAAATACAAATTCATTATGAAAATGAACATTTATTTAGAATAAAAAAATCGTAAATTTTTTAAACGCAAGATGCCATGGACATCACCAAATCTAAAAAAGAGAACATAATTTTTTCATTAACTTCCAGACACATTTCCATTACACGTTTTCTACAATTTTTTGGCCTCTTCCTACGAGAAGTATATAATAGTTCATAAAGAAAAAATAGAGATAGAATTCAATCTTTCCTTTAGCATATGTAATTTGGAATTCTTTTCATATTGACAATTTCAGTAACTTTTAGCATCACAATTAGTTATCAATGATGTTATACAAATTTTCAGGAATGTTATCAAATTTGGGTAGGCTTCTATCAAATTCTTTTTTTCATATATGGCTATAAAATTTGAAAGAATCTTTTACAGTCTAGCTTCTGGATCTGTACCTTTCAAATTTTCAATTTCCTCCACTATCCACACAATGCCAGCCCAGGCACTACAGGACCTCCTCATGGTTCCATACATACATCCTATGCCTTGGTTGGTACAGCACAATGGGTGATTTCTGGAAGCCATTTTACACCAAGGCAGCTAACTGTTCATGGGAGTAATTACAAACCAGGTAAATATGTGTGCCATTAAATCCCCCCAAAATATTTTATATTCACCATACTCTCGATTGGACTCAGAAATGCCCTAGGCTACTGCAGCATCCCCCAACTGAAGGGCAAGTGTAATGGAGGGGAAGTTGGAGAGTGAATCAAAAATCTGTCCTAGGGACGCCTGGGTGGCCCAGTTGGTTGAGCGGCTGCCTTTGGCTCAGGTCATGATCCCGGCGTCTTGGGATCGAGTCCCACATCGGGCACCTTGCTCCGCGGGGAGCCTGCTCCTCTCTCTGCCTCTGCCTGCCTCTCTGCCTGCTTGTGTTCTCTCTCTGTTAAATGAATAAATAAAATCTTTAAAAAAAAAAAATCTGTCCTAACCAATGAGAGTTAACATGACCATGTTAAATCAGTATCCAGGTCCAATAAACAATGCAATCTGTTTGAGAAGTGATCAAAAATATTGTCTAGAAAAAAAGTGCACAATATATTTTTTGTTATAATGATTAACTTACATGTGCTTCTCAGTTAACTAGTTAATAGTTAACTAGTTAACTGGTTAATGTATCACATTCCTGATGTGGTTCCACATTCAATGGCATGACGGAGGAGGAGATAGACATAGAAATATATCACCAGACCTTGACTTTGAAGAACTAGTGACCTGTTAGGGGCATCAAAATTTATAGGCATTCATTTTTTGCTTTCAAATACTTGATAGATTAAAAATAAACAATAAAATAAATATATGTTGGCTTTATGAACATCTTAATTTTATATTATATACATTAATTGCATGAAAAAAATAAAGGTTACTATATGACTATTTGAAAATGAGTTTGGTTAGAGATTCACACTGACACCGTGGAAGGAACAGTGCCTACCCAACTTTAGTGTGCATTGCTTCATCTTGGATTCAAAGCTATTTAACATTTTCATCACTTGTGTGGTTGATGGACTAGAGCGCATGATGATTAAATTTACAGATAATAGCAAATTGGAATAAGTGGTTATTACTTTGGAGGACAGGATTAGAATTCTAAATGACCTTGCAAAGCTGGAAAGCGGAGTCATATAAATAGACTGATGAGCAATTGTGTTGAGAAATGTGTGAGGAAGTACACTTAGGATTTTTTTTAAACTACACAAACAAAATGTATCAATTTCTTGAACAAACATTTTTTAAATGCAGAAACCACTATCCACAAATTGAATACACATCAGTAAGTATAGCAATTACATTTCTAAAATGCTTCATTTTGGAGGTGGTTTAACAACAGTGTAAATGGAAAGAAACAGAAAATAATATATTTTTCCACTACATCCGGTACCATGCAATCTCTCATGGATCAAGGTTTACTTTAATTCAGGAGAAAATGATTTTCTAAGGGCATCTGACTACAGAGCTTCTGTATCTGTTAGATTTCTTGATTGGAAGGAATGTCGGAGTAGTGTCAAGGGGGCCTAAAATTGGAGTCTGTTCAATCAGTACTTATAAAACATTTGTATATAATGTTGTACCAAATACTATAGGCAATAAGATACACAGGGCATGATGTCTCTGGGTGAAGGAGGATTTGAAAGGATTAAAAACACAGTAATAATATGCATTTTCTTCCTTAATTATGTAGTAAATAAATTTCACTTATTCCATAATTAAAATTGGTGGCATTTTGTCAATTGTATCTGTCATGATTTCTCCAAAGTTAATGTTATGAGATAAATTGGATGTTAATACAAATAAAATAGAAATATTTATGAAAATAAGTCTGATACTCAGAGCAACATCACAAAAACACTTAGAATAGCTTTGATGAGTTAGTCACAAACACTGTGCCCCACACATATCAAAAGATCAAAAAGCTGACAGCCTCCAAAACATTATGGCAAGTTAAAAATCAATATATGTTTATTTTTGGCACGAGTCATTTCATTACTCTGCTTTGTTGGTATTTGAAAGCCAGGCACAAACGTTTAAGGATGTCTCATTAACTTTGCTGAGAAAGTGTAATACACCAAAAAATTTGGTTTAAAACAGTGGAATTAGAAAATATCTGAACCCGGGAACCTCATAGGAAATAAACCACTGTTTATATTTTCTTCACATCATTTTATCCAGTTTTAAGCTATGAATGATTTACAATATTCCCCACTGTAACATATATGTTTGCTGTGTTTTAACCTCAAGGATAAGAAATGCTCTAAAGAAATTGTCTACTCTCTACAAAGTAAGCATCAAGAAAAAACAACTGCAACTGTAATTTTTTATTACAGTTACAAGTTATCACAAGAAAAAACAACAAAAGCAACTGTGATTTTTATTATATTATTTATGTATCTTTCTTTAAGTCATCATAATAAATTTAAAAAGTTTGGGGTGTATGGTTTTTAACAGTCTTAGCTCTTTGTACAGGGCTTGTACATGTGCTTCTGTGATTTGAAGTTCCCCCCCAAGCACTCCAGATTATAATTCTCCTCTGAGCAAACTCTGTGACTGTAACTCTCAGGATTGATGTTACTATTTCAAACAGCATTTTTTAAAGATGTATTTCTACATTATTACAAAAGGTCGCATATCAATGAGTTAGAGGGAGTACCTTTGGTGAAGGAGGAAGGAATGGGAGTAAGAATTGCAAATTAAGGTAAAAATTTTAAAAACTAAAATGAGAGGAGTTTTCATGGACTGATGATGAAAAAGTAGAAGGAAGTACGGAGAATAATGTTCTTAATCATTCTAAAGTTTAAAAACAGTTTTTTGAACTATTTATTTGAGAGAGATTGAGAGATCACAAGCAGGGGGAAGGGGCAGAGAGAGAAGCAGACTCCCCGCTGAGCAGGAAGCCCAACTCCCATCCTGGGACCCTGGGACCATAACCCCAGCCAATGGCAGATGCTCAACCCACTGAGCCACCCAGGTGCCCCTAAAAAGTATTTTTTAAAGGGAGGGTGGTAGTATTTCATGGGCGAGACAAATGTTATCTAACAGCAGTTTTCAAGTTTTCACTAGGGAAGTGGTTCTCAGAATGTGGTCCCTGGACCAGCAGAATCAGCATCCCCCAGAAACTTGTTAGAATTGCAAATTATCAGGCCCTATTCCAGACTTACTGGACCAGCAGCTAAAGGGTGTGGCCCAGTAATCAAGTTTTGACAAAGCTTTAGAGGTGATTTTATGCATGATAAAGGTGGAGAATCCTATTAGTAACTCCTGAGAGCTTTTTAAACTACCAATACCCAGGCCCCTTCCCAGACCAAACTATATCAGAAACTTTAAGGATGGGGCTTTGGCATCAATGTGGTTTTCAACACTCCCCCTGCTTCCAATGTTGGCATTGGCATGCTTCCAATGTTGGGTAGAGAATTTGCCTGAGAGACCTTCTTCAACCCCAGAGAAAGGAGCCGACTGGCTGAACTCCAAAACTAACCCTACTTCCTTCCACAAGATTAGTCAAATCTTGAACCTACTTACTTCTTTTTCAATGACAGATGTTCTTAAAAGAAATTTGAAAACTACAGGTTGAATGCAGCCAGGATTGATTCATTCTATTTAAATCCATTAACACCTTTGTCAGTAGAACCTAAAGCCAAGGCAATAAAGACACTACAGTTTCATTTGATGAAAGGAAGAAGGGAAGATGACCATCCTGACCCTTGGGGTACAGTGAGGACTCCTCAACAGCCAAGAATCTGGAGGAAGGGCCACAGCCCTTGTAGAGGGGAAAGTAGGAGGGAGTCCTACCATAAGAGTACGAGCAGGCCCAGACAGGGATTTAAAAGAATAAAAAGCAGATATGGTATCACAGACAAATCTCATTGGCGTCAGTCAGAGCTTACCTGAGGCTAACCATGTACAGCCAAATGGATATTAGTCAGATGCAAAGATAAATTATCTCTGAAATTATTTTGCAAATAGTGGGGAAACTTTTTACATTTCCTGACAGTTAAATGTACATGCAAATTCCGGGCACTATCTCAGCAGAACTGTGCCCAATCATTTCTATTAAAGTTTCCTCAGAATTGGAGCTGGGGTGTTTACTAACAAAATGATAGGTTTTTTAAGAGATACTGTTTGCGGGACAGCTGGGTGGCTCGGTCAGTTAAGCATCTGCCTTTGGCTAAGGTCATGGTCCGAAAGTCCTGGGATTGAACTTCATGTCAGGCTTCACACTCAGCGGGGAGTCTGCTGGTCCCTCTCCTTCTGCCCTCCCCCACCCCCCGCAACACTTGTGGTCTCTCTCTCTCTCTCAAGTAAATGGATAAAATCTTAAAAAAGAGAGAGAGAGAGAGATGGTGTTTCCAGTCTGAAGCTGGTATTAAGGGAAAGAGACAGAAACTCCCAGAACTGTTCTATTAGTTTTCTCTAGCACCAAGATTTCAAGAAATTATACTGAAAGTTTAGCAAACATTGTTAGAGAGATCTCCACTCTTCATAAAAAAGAATAGACATACAAAAACTGAGACAATAACTTATTTATTAAATTATAAAAGATGCGTGTTGAATATTATGAGTTAAATTAGACAGAAGTTAGATTGGTTTAATTTTCAGTTGAAGAAACTTAGTGATGAAGTTACATGTCCCAGTACTTAAGCTATGGCATTATAGAAGCAATACATAACTTAAAAATTTTTGAAATACGATCCAGGCATATAAAATACTTCAGATACCAAGTAATGGCATTCAAAAAAGAAAAATAGAAAAAGTAAATAGCTGGGGGTCTCAAGAGTAAAATTTCTGATTTTTAAGATAGCATAAAATGTGCTTTAGTTTTTCCCTACAATAGTTCAAAAAATTTAACTGCCCCAGAATCATCTGGAAGCCTTGATAAAACAGATTGCTAGGCCTTCCTTCCTTCCAGAGTTCTGGAGTGCAAAATTTAAGTTCTCTGGTGATACTAGGCTACTACTCTCAGAACCACAGTTTGAGAAGAACTGATTTAGAATACTGATTAAATTCTAGTATGTGAGATTTGTTTAAAATTACATAACACGTAAGATTTATAGAGAGATAAAGAATAAGTCAATAAATATATTTGACCTACCACCCAATCTAAGAAATTAAACACCATAAACACTACAGTTGAGTTCCTCTATATATCTTCTCTAGATTCTATTCCTCTTCCAACTTACCTAGGGGTAATCATTATCCTTCATTTTTTTTTTTAAAGATTATTTATTTATTTGAGAGAGAGGAAGAGAATACAAGAGAAGGGAGGGGGAGTGGAAGGAAGAAGCAGACTCCCTGCTGAGCAAGGAGCCTGACTGGGGACTCAATCCAAAGACCCTGGAATCGTGACCGGAGCTGAAGGCAGACGCTTAACCAACTAAGCCATCCAGGCGCCCCTATCATTCATGTTTAATCATGATTCTTTATGGTCTGCAAAGAACCGCAAATCAAAAAGAAACAGGAAAGGTGTTTTTTTTAAGATGCAGAATATAGATTATTTTCAGAAGAAACTTAAAAGATGATCAGCAAATATATGAAGTCATGTTCGAATTTATAATAATCCGAGGAATACAGGATTTTTAAAAACTATGAAATAGCACTTTACATCCATTTCTTAGGCAAGAATTAGGAAGCTGGATAATGCCACGTATTAGAGGGTTTGAGGTGCATCGGGAGACAGGAATGTCTGTGCCTATTGGTGCAGCCTTCCAGAAAATAATCTAATTTATCGATCAAATCAGTATTGGTATATGCACTGTGCTGCCTGCAATTTAGGTCCTGACTATCCTTCCCTAAGAAAAGAGACCTGTTTGAAAATTGTGCTGAAAGTCAGAAACAATCTAGTGTCTACGACTGGAGGGGTAGATAAACAAAATGTGGTAGAAGCAATTACCCCTTGAACTACCATCCTGCAATCACAAGAAAGAGAAGACTACATGTGCACACACAAACATAGATTACTCTTAAAATCTAGTCTTGGTTTTTAAAGAGACAAAATGAGGGGTGCCTGGGGGCTCAGACAGTTAAGCATCTGCCTTTGGCTCAGATCACTATCCCAGGCTCAACTGGAATTGAGCCCCACATCAGGTTTCCTGTTCAGTGGGGAACCCGTTTCTCCCTCTTCCTCTGCCTGCTATTCCTCTTGCTTGTGCTCTCTGTCAAATAAATAAAAATAAAAAATAACACAAAATGAGATTTTTTTTTAAAGATTTTATTTATTTATTTGACACAGAGAGAGAGATGACAAGTAGGCAGAGAGGCAGGCAGAGAGAGGGGGGGAAGCAGGCTCCCTGCAGAGCATAGAGCCCGATGTGGGGCTCGATCCCAGGACCCCGAGATCATGACCTGAGCCGAAAGCAGAGGCTTTAACCCACTGAGCCACCCAGGCGCCCCCAAAATGAGATTTCTATCATAATGCCATATGTATGTATACATATTATTTTATTCTCTAAACTGTTTGAGGGTAAACTGCAGACATGATACACTTAACCCCTTATTGTCTAAACCCCAGAGTCCTGAATGTAAGAATAACATTCTCTTACATCATTGCTGACAATTATCAAAATCCAGAAACTAGTTAGCACTAGTTAGACATAATTATATTAGCTAATTCACAGACACTCGTATTTTTTCCAGTAGTCCCAATAATGTTTATAACAAAAGAAAATCCCAGGTCATAGACTATATTTGGTTGTCACATCATACTGCTTTAATGGTGAGTACTGTAGTCCCCATTTGTCCACAATTTCCCTCTCTGGGGTTTCAGTGTCCCGCATTCAACTTCCAGAAGCAGATGATCCTCCTGATGTACAGTCAGAAGAGCAGTAGTAGCCTAACCCCACATCACAATGCCTATGTCATTTCATCTCATTACATAGGCATCAGGTTCAATACTATTTGTAGTTTCATGCATCAACTGAGGGTCTTGGACCATACCCCCAAAGATAAGGGGGGGGCTACTGTACAAGTAATTGTTTTTAGGATATGCCGCAGTTTGGGTTTGTCTAAAGTTTTCTCGTGATTACATTTGAGTTATGCATATTTGGCAAGAATACTTGCCGGCACTTGATGTCCGTTTTTGCCATTATTGGTGATACTAATTTTGCTCATTTTATTAAGGTGGCAACTACCAGGTTTCCCACGCTAAAGTAACTACTTTTTCCTTTGGAATTAATAAGTGTCTCTGATGGTACACTTTGAAACTATATAAATATCCTATTACACATCAAACGTTCACTCATTACTTTTAGCATCCATTGATTATTTCCTGAATTATTATTATGACAGTTGCCAAATGGTGATTTGCTAAGTCCATTTCTTCCACATGTACTAACTGGCATTCTACAATAAGGAAGATCTTTCTCTACTCCCTCAAATGTTTACTTAAATATGGTCTCATGGATTCTCATTTTATTCAATGGGTTATAATCTGTTATTATCCTTACTTATTTTGATAGCAAGTTGTACCAGATTTGGCCAGTGAGAGCCTCTGCAAGTTCATTTCTGACTCCTGTTTATATGTTTCCTTTCATCTTTGAGTACTTTTTAAATTTCGAGCTCAAGATGTTCCAGACTCATTTTGTATTTTCCCAGATTCAGCCCAGGAACCATTCATTTCTCCAAGGAGACCTGTTTCCTCTTAGAGGAGAATGCTTTTCAGAAACCAAAATCTGGACATTAAGTGTGCTTGATATCCAATCCAACATCCCAGCCTTCCCATGTTCCACACTTGTAACTCCCCTTTCCTGGCAGTAAAAAACCTGGTTCCATTATACAAAATATATATACTTATTTTCTTAATTCAAGAATATTCAGAAAATAGTTTCAGAGTACTAGAATAATCAAAGCTTCTAACTACAGTTTAGTATTTATTTAGAGTTTTTGTCTTTGGGAAGTGTTCTTGAGCAGGGAATGACAAAAAGATAATAGTCTTCCTGAGCCAGGAGGTGGTCCCATATAACCCTGTTTCTCCCGCTTATCCAAGACCCATACATCTAATTGACTCTTGATAATGATTTATTTAATAAGTGATCCACTAGGTTTTTCTTTAATTTTTTTAAGATTTTATTTATTTATTCATTCATCCAGTCATTCATTCATTTGGAAAGACAGAGAGAGTAGGGGGAGGAGCAGAGGGAGAAGAACAAGCAGATTCTGTGCTGAGCATGTAGCCCCATGCGGGGCTCAATCCCACCACCCTGAGATCATGACCTGAGCTGAAATCAAGAGCTGGATGCCAAACCGGCTGAGCCACCCAGGCACCCAATCCAAATAGTTTTTTAAGACTCATAATCATTTGGGGCACCTGGGTAGCTCAGTAGATTAATTATCTGTCTTTGACTCAAGTTTTGATCTTAAGGGCCTGGAGTCCAACTGGGGGTCCAGCCCAGGGTCCAGCTGGGGCTGTGGCTTAGCTGGGAGCCCGCCTCGCCCTCTGCCCCTCCCCCACCTTGCTTATGTGTGTGTGTGTGTATGCACATTCTCTCTCAAATAAAATCTTTAAATAAAAAAAAAAAACACTCAAAAGCATTATGTGTTGAAATAAAGAGTGATTAAAGAAAGAAAGATTATTCAAAAAGATATTGCCAAAAATAAGGATTTTAAGTTTTGGATTCACTTATTTTCTGTTAAAAACTTTTACTTGAGAACTATCCTTTCATAGACATCACTGAGTATAGTTAACACACAGTGTGACGTTAGTTCCAGGTATTCAACATAATGATTCAACTTCTCCATACATTCTCCTATGCTCACCATAAGTATAGCTACATGTTATCATACAGCACTATTACAATATCATTGTCTATACTCCTTATGCTGTATCTTTTCGTCCCACGATTATTCATTCCATAACCGTAGCTGTATCTCCACTCTCTTTCACATATTTTGCTTATGCCTTGACCATCCCACCCCCTTCCCTCTGGAAACCAGAAACAAACATTGACAAGATTTTTTTTTTAAGATTTTATTTATTTATTTGACAGAGAGAGAGAGAGATCACAAGTAGGCAGAGAGGCAGGCAGGGAGAGAGGGGGAAACAGGCTCCCCACTGAACAGAGAGCCTGATGCGGGGCTCGATCCCAGGACCCTGAGATCATGTCTTGAGCTGAAGGCAGAGGCTTTAACCCACTGAGCCACCCAGGTGCCCCCAAACATTGACAAGATTGGAAGGCTTAAAATTATTTTTTTAAATTGGGAAGTAGGAACTGCACAGCCAACAAACAACCCACAGTGATTGCTTTTTGAATCTATATAATGTATTCAAAACAAAGGGCTCTGTGTGCCTCTTCTTGGAGAGCTATCAACAGAGATGTGGGGGGAAAAAAAAGCTCTTTAGAGATAATGTAATCAACAGGAGAGGAAAGATTTGCCCACTCCTTCAGGAGTATAAAAGGAGTTGAGAGAGGCTTGGGTGATCCACTTGGAGAGCTGAGAGTGAAGCAGAGTGAAGCCACGAACTGTGGAACTTTCTTCTGACAACCCACCCGACGGACCCCAAGAGAACACCTTAAATAGAAGGTGAGTGGACCCACACCAACAGGTGTGTTAAAGGGTCTAAAAGTCGAACTCCTCAGCCCTTAGAAACTGTTAACAGTACTTCTGTGGAGTGAATCTAGGATACAGCTGTGGGTGGGGGGTTTGTTTCTAAATATATCTAAAATGTTTGATTTTTAGAACTGTGTACGTGATTACTTTTTTATCAAAATAGTTTCAGTTTGTACAGAAGGAATCTGATTGCCAGATTATACATGTGTTCATATTTTTCAATCCATATAATCAGGTTAGTCAACAGGACAAATGTGTGACATCAGACCTATCTCAGATAATTGAGGAAACCATGGTCACAGAATTTGTATTTTGATTATTCAAGGATTATCAAACTTTGAAACAAGGTCTAGTATGAGCTGTGCCAAGTCATAATGTAATATCTGGTCACTGGAAGTTTAAAAATCATTTTTTTATATTTAAAAAATCAGTCTGATAATTGAAAGGTGAACCACAATTAATTTTTTATAACCTGAAATTAATTTTGCTTTGGGAATCTAATTGAATAAACTTGGTCAAAATTACCTGGACCTTTAAAAAATGCTGGTAAGAGGGTGCTGGGTGGCTCAGCTGGCTAAGCGTCTGCTTTCAGCTCAGGTCATGATCCCAGGGTCCTGGGATTGAGCCCCGCATCAGGCTCCCTGCTCAGTGAGGAGTCTTTTCCCTCTCCCTCCGTGCCCTCCCTACCTCCCTATCTACCCACCCATGGCTTGTGCTCTCTCTCAATAAATAAAATAAATAAATAAATGTTGATAGGGTTCTTCTTATATATGAAAGCAGTACAAGCCACGTAGATAATTGGAAAGATAAAGAAAAGTATAAAATAGTAAATAAAATGTCCATAATTTATACAACTTCAAAAATAGTCACTCTATGTATTTTGATATATTTCTTTCCAGAATTTTCTTCTATGTACATACAAATATTTTGTTTCAAAACTAGGAATATGTCATATAAAGTTCATTATCCTTAACATTGTTTCATGACCAAGACCTCTTTTCAGTGAATACTCTTGGGAAATGTAAAATAAATAGTTGCATAGACTTCTTCATACAAATTTACCAGATTGTATCAAATTGGCTGCAAAGTTCAAAGTAGTAAGGAAAAAGTATATCTTAGAATACTGATTAAATTCAAACCATTTTTCTCATCAAAGTATACTATTCAACTTTAAACTACATATTTGTCTAATCAAATAAGCCCCCAGTAATCGTGTGCTATGACTTAGTGAATGCAACCTCTTGATGATATCAAAGCTCTATTTTGAAAGGTACGATTTGCTACTGAAGTTTGACTAGAACTTCCTGTAGTAATTGAATGGTCTGCACACACAGTTTTGGTCTCTGCTCCATAGTGAAAACCAAATGTCAACGTGCTTCCTCCTTATAAATAACCAATTACATGGGTGACCTAAAAATAGAGTTCTTGTTGGCTAAGACAGGTTAATGACAGCCAGCTTGGAATCCTGTCATGTAGCACAGCTATTTTTGTGCCACAATGTAACTAGATTTGTCAATCTTCTCTGGCCTTTAGCACATATTTTAGATCTTAAGGCACCAACTAAGGAATCACAGCTAAGGAATGTGGAGTTTACTAGTGAAGAATTGATTGCGTTGTTTCTGATTAGATCAGGAGGGGATTAGAATTCCGTCTTTTTGTGTAGAAGAGCAAGAAAAGGTAAAGC
>JAPYYJ010002397.1:0-12893 GCA_028533885.1 Nasua narica | reverse complement strand
TTTCATTTCTCTTTCCCACCCCCCCATAATCCCCTGCCCTGCCTCTCAAATTCCTCATATCAGAGCGATCATGTGATAATTGTCTTTCTCTGACTGACTTATTTCACTTAGCATAATACCCTCTAGTTCCATCCACATCGTTGCAAATGGCAATATTTTGTTTCTCTTGATGGCTGCATAGTATTCCATTGTATATATATACCAGATCTTCTTTATCCATTCATCTGTTGATGGACATCTAGGTTCTTTCCATAGTTTGGCTATTGTGGACATTGCTTATTTTTAGCCATTTCTTACTTAGAAATCACTAAATATCATCTTTATCATGTTCCCTAAATGTTAATTTTTTAAAGTTAATTTTTGGGATTGTCTCACTCTGTTTGCTTTAGCCAACTGCTCAGCTTACTTTTTATTGCTTTTAAAAGCCTGCTTGGCATATGTCCATGCTTAGAGCTTTAGTTCTGTTGATATATCCATTCATAATTTTATGTGTTTATTTGAATTTTACCATAACATGAAAATCTATACTTTGAATTACTTTAAGTAAATCATATTCTTTCATTCCTACAATCTATTAGTTTTAGCAGATTTTCTTTGAAATTGTAAGTTCCAACTTAATTGATTTTTGTACTTGTTTTTTGATTGTCACATAAGAAATTGCATTGATGGAACTACAATTTGGAACATTTATTATTTTTTTTTATTCTCTCATTTCCCTCTTTTAACTGATGGAATTAGAGAATTAATAAAATTCTAACAAAAAAATCTGTAACATTTCCATTTTATATTCTATTCAGAAATACTTAATTTCTAGCATGTATTTTATTAGTTTTAACATAGAATACTTACCTATTTGGTATTATGACCTTTTAAAAAGGGACATGAGAACAAATTATATTTAAAACTCTGATATAAGTAACAATTCTAATCATTGACACTGACTACCCATCGAGGTACTTTTTAAAAACACTATTAAATTTAAGTTATTTTAAGATACACAAAAAATCTAAATTCTATTTGCTTGAATGTAACAAATAACTTCTTTTAAAGGTTACATAGCTAAAGAATTCTTATTTCCTGCTGCCAATACTATCCTGTAAGGAAGTAAATAGACAAAAGGTAAAAATCCTATTGTTGCCATCTCAATTTGCTTCATAGAGTTCACTCATCTGGCATTAAGGGAGTTACACAAATTAAGCCTGATTGTAGTATGTTAGTCTTATAATTAGTACTTTCTAAATCTATTCACAAGAGGCAACCACATAGTGTTCTTAGTCACATCTGATCTACAAAGCAAGAAATTTGCATGTGGTAAATGGCAGTACTTTCCAAAAAGCAGTTAATCATTAAAGGGGAAAAAGCCTCTTGGCATTTATTGTTCACAGCACAAGAGAAAGGTATTAATATGGCTGTAATTTTCAATTCCAAAAGAATTTCTTCACAGTTAAACATAGATTAGTGCCCAAATTCCATTAAGAGTTTCTATAACTTTCTGTTAGAAACTGGAGCTCTTACACAAACTGATAAAATTTTTGTGCTAAAAATACAGGTCAGGTAACATTTTGAGGTATGAAGAGGCAAGCAGTAATTTAAAAATTACTGTGTTTGTTACACTGCAGAAAAAGAAGAGAACTTCTGTGCTGGTAACTGGTTACTAGCTGAAGAGTTCTCTGATAGGTTGTCTGTAGTTCTCTCTGCCTCTAGTTACCTAAGAAGAATGAGTCATCATGGATGACCTTATTCTTTGTGAGTAAAGAAAAGGCCATTATAGCAGCCTAGGCAAGTAATCCCTGTATCCATAGCAGGAACTGAAATAAATGCAGAACTTGGCATTGGCCTAGGTCTAGCTATTAACCAAGAGAATCAAACAACCTGTATTAAAACAACTAAAATAGTTAGCCTATTGACTTGTAAAATTAAAATGGCAAAAGACAGAGGCATGAATACCCATGATAATTGGAAGGAGATGTAAACCCCTCTCTAACAGTAAGTGCTGTCTTGACAGAAAATCAAATCTGATTAATTTTCATTTTCCCAAATTTAAGAGTTTGGGTCATTTTCAATTGTATTGTTCTCAGGTCCAATCTTTTTATTTTTCTCCTTATTTTCCTTTGCCACCATCTTCTTTTCTAATTTTTCCATTATTTCCAATTCCTTCCCCCACTCAAATTTCTCTTTCACTAAGTAGTATCACTGAGTGGTTTTAAGATATGACACTATGTGAATCTGACTCCAATAAAAGTCAAGGACATTTTAATAAATCTTGACCCCCCAGTGAGTAATATATATCAAGCTTAGGATGGACACAAGGAAAGAAAATAGTGGAGATTTCCAAACCAATTTACTAAGGATACTACTCTGTCTTAAAAATAACTATACTAAAATCAAGATGTCCTTCTTTCTCTAAAAGGCTCTTTGTGAAAATGCTTTAAAAGCTTATTCAAATGTAAGAAGTAACATAAATGCATTGTTTTGTCATTAATATTGCTATTAATATTCCCCCTGTTGCTAGCTAGATGTGTGTTTTTCTCTCTTTTAACCATGCTCCATTTACACATTTTTCTACACCATAATTTCAGCCAATTTATAAATAAGGACAATGGAAAGTAGTGTCTATCTTCTTTTCTATTATCATTGCAACTATTCAAAAAAAGAAGAAAGAAAAAAATACAAACCCAGAACAAAATGTGCATTAGGAAGAGCCCTGGGCTTAGGTATAGAAGTGAAATGCTGAATGAGTTTTGTATTTTTGAACAAGAAATCTGCTCTTTGCAACATTTAATTTTATTTATAAAATAGGGATGATACCTAACTCAAACTGCCACGGGGCACGTTACATATGATGATTTTTAAACTATTTTACACATATAGAATGATTGCATGAATAACAATAAAACATGAAACTATCAATAATATTTTTATTTTATAACTACATACAGACTTATACCTATTCAATGCATTTTTTTAGACAATTGTCCAGGAAACTTTTCTTTATGTTATTGGACAGTTGATATCCAACAATTTCAAGTGCATTTTCCAAGCAGTGAATATACATTTGCTTTCAAAGTCAGTTAGTAAATATAGCTTTTTCTATATTTTAAAGCACACACATACACTTTGAAATTTCAGAAGGAAAGTATTACTCTAGATGTCTTAAAAACACATTATGCCAAAGAGAGGTAAAATAAAATGCAGTATAATAAAGGTATCTTAACCTGGTTAAGAAATCTAGAAAATTTAACATCATCAAAAGAAAAGTATATTTGAATTTTTTTTCATAATAAGAATTATCATCTTGTTTTACCTGTTACTTTTCTTTATACTACAGGCTGGTATGCATGGTATACACTGATTCTTTTTCTCTAGTGGCGCCTGGTTTCACAATAAATAATTTTCAAGAAGAAATGTTTTTTTCTGTAATCAGATTATCTTTCTGAGTTTTTAAAATAGACTCATATGGTTTACTGGATAAGATGAAAATTACATGCAGGTGGTTAACCTTTTAAAATCTGGATCTTATTGGAACTTAAAAAATAAAAAAGGATGATAAATTACATAGAAATAGTAGAAAAATCAGCATCCGTTCTTGAAACTAAGAATGGCGGTTTTATGCTAGATACTTAAAAAAAAATAATAGTACTAATGTAATACAATTAGCATCAGATTAAAGAAAGGGCTAAGCAGAATTTTAACTTAATGGCCAAACAGAATGGCCATTATTTGGGGAGATAAGTAACTAATATGATAGAAAAACTTTCAAAATTCTTAACTAGGGAAAGGCCCTCTGTTGCATATAAGGAAAGTAGGTTTTACCATCTATTGTACTCCAGAGCATCTGGTAACATTTCAGAGAATGCACCACTCACCCAGAGGTGAGCTTAACTCTACCATCACTTTATACATGACATAGTTTAAAATCTGTTCTGTCCCATTCATTACCTATAAACCACTTGTGATTGTTGAACACTTAAAAGTTAAAATACACCAAATTTCAAAACAACAACAATAAAATAGTATATAAACTTAATTTAAAGTATCTCATTAATTATTTGTATATGGATTATATTTTGAAATAGTAACATTTTAGATATATTAGGTTAGAGAAAATATATCATTAAAATAATTTCACTTGTTTTTTCTTATTTTTTTATAATAATTACTAGATAATTTTTTGAAATTATATGTGTGGCTGTCTCTTAGTGCTCACGTTATGTTCCTACTGGACAGTGCTTCTCTAAGAAAATGGAAAGACATAATGTCATGACTCTAATTAGCTCATGACAGGAAAACAATGTTATACAGAAAGCCAGGAGTGAGGGCGCTGGATCCAAGATAGTGCCAAAATGTCCTAATGATGCAGAAAACAAACAAGCATAGGATGCTGGCAAAGTAACACTGTTATACATGAGCATTTCAAACCTTATATGAGTGTTACAGATTCAGGACAGAACAACAGAATTTCTGAGAGATTTAATCTAATTTCTACTACTATATGAGTATACAATTCTTTTATAAGTATGAAGGAACAGAGTAATCATGAAGCCTATGAAAATACACAGCAATCCAAAAGAGGACAATATGAGGAAGGACCAAATCAAATGCCTTCTTGTTGCAGAACCTGGACTAGATCCTGGTGGAAAAACCAAGCGGCACTCTGGAGACTAAGAAGGATTGGAGATTTATTTAATCAACAGTGGGCTCAGAGGAGACCCTTCTCCAAAAAGCTCTGAGCCTGGAGCACAAGCAGGGAGGGTAATTTATAACCTCTTACATGCGCATACTTGGTATTTTGGCTCGCCTGGGAAATAGGGCAGGAAAGAAGAACTGGAAGGGCTTTGAGACAAGGACTGGAGTTCCCTTGGCAGTTTGGTCGGTCAGCTTAATGTACAGTTTTCCTTATCATTCTTATGAAATAAAATCTCTGCTTTCAATAACAAGAAGATTCAATGGAACTCTCTATCTTATAGCTAGAAAATCCAGAGACAAAGACAAAAAGTAGAATAGGACAGACTGTGTCAAGACAACAATATTAAAAACTAGTATGCCATGTACAGTGGAGGCAGGGATGAATTTATAAAGGAGCTAATAATGTTTAAGCTTCAAGGATCCTCTCTTGCCAAGGTTCTTTTCTAGGCTTTGGGAGATGTTTTTTTTTGGTTTTGTTTTGTTTTTTATGATTTACTTATTTATTTGAGAGAGAGAGAGAGAGCAAGAGCATATATGAGTGGGGGGATGGGGGTAGGGGTGGGGGTTGAGGAAGGGGGAGAGGAAGAGAATCTCAAACATTCCTGAAGAGTGTGGAGTCTGAGGCAGAGATCAGTTTGAGGACCTTGAGATCATGACCTGAGCCAAAATCAAGAGTAGGACGCTTCCTGATGCTTTGTAATTTTCTTTTTGTGACTCTATATTTATTTATATATTAATTTATTTTCTTTTTCTTATTTAGAGTATCTATCTATCTATCTATCTATCTATTTATTTGAAAGAGAGAGAGAGTGCACAAGCCAGGGAGGGGCAAAGGGAGAGGGAAAAGCAGGCTCCCCACTGAACAGGGAGCCTGATGCAGGGCTGGATCTCAGGACCTCAGGATCATGATTTGAGCCAAAGGCAGATGCTTAACTGATTGACCCTATTAATTTCTTTTCTTAAACAGGATCCCTGATTGTATAAATTTCAGGATCTACAAAGTTTGTATGAGCTCTTGGTACACTGAGGAACTCATAGTTCACTATAATCACCCATCCATATTTACCCACAAATAGTCACAAATCACCTGTGCCTGACATTCTTGGGAAAGGTGGTGATCCTATATATTGCTTACCTTGCCGTAATGAAGCATGTTTTTCCAGCCACAGAAAACAGATGCTAGACATGTTATGATTGGCTAATACAGACTGACAAACAATGGGGAAAAAAGTATTAGAAAGAACCTATTCACCTAATATATAGGCTTATTTCTTCTTTCTAATTGGCTATCAAGATAAAGCACACAAATAAGTTCATAATTTTCTCAAAGTAAACCAGATGACAATCTGAAAAATGAATATGCTGAGTGATTTTAATTTGTATATATAGATATAAATACACATATGTATATACACATATACATATGAACAAAGTATACATTTTATTATGGGGTTATGCATATTTTTTGTTTTCTTCATTGCACTTTGCTATGTTTTCAATTTCTAGAATAAATAGGTATTACATTTTATTTTTTAAATTTTTAAAAATATTTTATTTATTTATTTGACAGAGAGAGAGAGAGATCACAAGTAGGCAGAGAGGCAGGCAGAGATAGAGGGGGAAGCAGGCTCCCTGGTGAGCAGAAAGTCTAATGCAGGGTTCAATCCCAGGACCCTGAGATCACAACCTGAGCTGAAGGCAGAACCTTTAACCCACTGAGCCACTCAGGCACCCCAAGGTATTACATTTTAAACAAATGAAATATATAGAATTAAAACCCTAAGTTTTCCTTATAACTAAAGTGTTTGGTTTCTTTTCCCCCTCAAAATCTCCTACTATGGAAATATTATAAATGTGTTAGTATTGCTTGCATTTGCATTGATACATAGGCAGAATTTCATAGATTATATCATAGTTTAGAAATTTCCAGAATTCATCAGTGAACTTCACATACACTAACAATTTCCTGGCCAACTGAGAATAATATATGTGAGGAGAGAGGAGGGTGTTGCTTCTCATTTTTTGTTTCTCTGTTTGACTCTATAAATGGTTTCCTACCACACTTGCCAATCCAAATTCTTTTCTTTTTACCCTAGGAAGGTAACATTATTTACCTTAGGATGGAGACTTCTGCAGAAAACAGATGAGAAAAAAATATAACTGCAAATGTCAGTGAGTTGGTGCAAAAAAGTAGATAAGTAGGTAAGTATACACTTGGAATACTTTTGTGTTATTAACTAAGTAGAATGAAAAAAGAGGTAGAGAGATTGAACACATGCTTAATAGGAATATTTTTGTGTTATTAACTAAGTAGAATGAAAAAAGAGGTAGAGAGATTGAACACATGCTTAATAACATGTACTATGAAGCAAAGGGCATACACAAACTTTATTATGTAATGAGTGATAGTAGCACAAGCAAACATTGTTTTGGAAATCATTTATATTCATTCTTTAAAATCAATAAATGAAGAAAACTGATATAAAAGTAGCAATCAATTGAAATTGTGTTTCTTTGGTTGATTTAAAATGATTTTGGCATGCTGACAGTGAACCCCATTTTCAGGTATTTGATTTGTGGCTATCTATAAAATGATTGTCATATCCAGAGTTCAGCATCAATAATTTATGAATAGATACTATGTGCTGTCAGGACTATTGTTTCTTGTTGACGAGTATTCCGTGTGGTCTGTATGTAAGCTGTCACCAGGTAGCTTTCCACACTCAAAATCACCCCTCTTGGTAGCTACCAAATAACCTGATATTCTATTAGTGGAAAATTTTTTCTATGGAGTTAAGTATTCCAATGCTAATGTAAAGAAGAGGGCAAATGTAAAACTTCTGTCCATATTTAATACATTAATAAATCACATCAGATATGTTCCAAATGGCAGAGAGCCAAGAGCAAGAAGTGACTTGGAATAAAATTTATAGTAGGTAAGCATTGATAGACCACACGTGGAGAAATCCAGAAGTGCTTCAACGTGATGCCAAGAGTGGAATAAAGTAAACATGTGGGGTAGAATGGTGACCAAACTGTATAAAAAGATAACAGGAAGAGAAAAAAGTTTTATAACTGGAAAATAAACTTAATCATAGCTAGCAGTAACTGAGGCCATTTAGCCTAAAGAAAGGTGACTAGAAACGGATGATTGGTAGAGGTAGAAAATAAAGGGCAGTCTGATAGAAAATAGAGTTGATTAGATGAATCTATAATGAATATGAGCTGAGTATATTAAGGTAAGTAAATAAAAATATATAAAATCCAATCTAGGGTTTGGAGCTTATCAGCCCCCTTCTTTATCATGTATCATTTCTTCTTTTTCGATGGACTTCCACGCACACAGTTGCTCTGCAAGTGGGAAGAAGGAAAATGTTTCTTCCTTTCTTTATTTCTGATTCAAGGATGGTCATGAAAAATGGGATATTAAAGCTGGCCATTTCAAGAGGAGGAAATACCTAATGGCATCAATTCATGTGTGTTTCATGTTGGGTTCCAGAGAAGCAGAATATGAGATGTTTCTTAGGAATCAATAGCTGCAAGGGAAAGGGGAGCAAGCAGATTGAGTAGAGGAAGAAGTCAAAGTGCACCTAATAAATATAGGCCTAATAAACCCTCAGAGAACTTGGTGAGGAGCTCTGAACACGAATCGCCCATGAGATTGTCACACATTAGGGTGAAATGGCTGGGGCCTTTATGCCAGTGTTTAGCAAACTATGACTAACCTGCCATCTACTTATCTATGCCCTATAAGCTATGAATGGTTTTTGCATTTTGAAATGGAAAAAAAAATCAAAAGAAGAATAATATTTTGCGAAATGTAAAACCTCATATGAAATTCAAATTTCAAGGTCCATAAATATAATTTTATTGGAATACAGCCATATTCATCCATAATTTATTATCTCTGGCTACATTTGAGCTACAACAGCAAAGTTGAATAGCTGTGACAGAGACTCTAGACTGTGTAACCTAAAACATTTACTATCTGTCTCTTTACAGAGAAAGTTTATGAACCCTTCCTTTGTTCCCCTGCCTTATCCAGTCAGTCCTTGGGTGAGTCAGCCCTCTGCTACTGAGGCAAACCCTTAGCTGACAGCCACAAACTGTCTCCTGATGTCACTCCAGAGTTGAGCAGCAAACCCCTTCTTTAAAAGGCTGTGGTGACACATTCCTGGTGTCTACCACAATGCTAATTTCAGCAGATCATATGCTAAATGAAAGCTATTCAAACTAGAAATTGTCACTTTTAAAATATAATTCTTTTTGCAGTTGCATCAACATATTATGTGAAAAGAGATGTTAGGACAGTAGGGAAAAAAACATTTTTCCCCTGCGGTTTCAGCAAACGTATATAAGCTTCTCATCAATTGTTTTATTATTACACATAACCTTGTTGAAAAGGAAGAGTGCTATAGGACATTTCAAATATCAAGTATTGTACTGTCATTATGAAGGAATTGGTCTTGTAATTTTTTCCTGAGCCCCAAGAAGCATCCAGTTGTTCTAATTTTTACTCTCTGATTATTGCTCCTCTTGTTCCTTTGGCTACTTTCATGGATTCCATTCTAGAACTTTTCCTATAATAGACTTTGCTTTTGTCATTATTTTCTGACAAATCAGACCCAGTTCTTTTTTCCCCCTTAATTTGCATTTTTTGTCTAATTGTCGTACTTTTCATTCATTTTTACAAAACACATGAGCTTGAAAGAGGGTTTTCACTGTTGCTTTAATGGTGACTAATATGCAGTTATCTCACAAACACTGTCCTGTTTAAGAATATTTTTGTTAAATTCCCCATTAGCTCATTTGCAAATCAGCCAAAGTGACCTCATCGAGTTTGGATATCAAGTCGAAAGATTTCAAGATATTAATAATACTTTAATTTTTATTCATAGACCTTATTATAATTATGGGTATATTTTTATTTTATTTGGTAGTTTATTGATTTATTGTGTTTCTTTTGCTTGAGTATAAAGGCAACAGTCATACTGGCTTGCTTACCACAGTATACTTGGTAAATAATGGATATTCAAAAAATATGTGTTGAGTTGAAATAATAGAGATATAAAGTTGGGAGTCATTTGTTTATTGATAATATTTGAGGCCTTTAGTATATAAAATGACCTAAGGAGTATGCTAACAATATAAGATTGGATCAAATAATATAACAATAATAGAAGGGGGAAAAAGATACAGAAAGAACTGACAGAGCAGAAAGGATCACAGAAATGAAGGGAGTGTTTTAAGAAATAAATGTTTGTGTTGAATGCTACAGAGACTCAAAGTCACTAGGGAGTGACTATGTGCCTGATTAATATAATGATGCAAAAGTTATTGGTATTTTTAGTGAGACCTGATTCAGAAAAGTGATGGGAACAGAAGAACAATTAGAGTGGGTTCCAGTTGGAGTGGAAGGTGAGGAAATCATTGCAGAATTGATTATTCTTCTAAGGTATATAGTTGTAAAGAGAGGAGCTGGATAAGGTAGCTGTGGGGGTGGGGTAGGGGATAGGAGGACTGGTTAAAAGCCACTTCTACTGCAGCTTGCATGTACCTATTAATGGCCTTTTACCTACTTAAACACATAGATTTCACACAATCTAGCTAGTACACTCGAGCAAGTTGTCAGTATCAGATTTCAAGTGAAAAGAACTTTATTATATCTCACAGGACCACCTATCAATACTTAAGAAATTTAATGGATATTTACGATGGAATTTCCCATAAAAATATGTTATCCTACAACATTCCCTAGAGAGCACAAATAATTAAACAAATGAAAACATCCACTTCATTACCCATTAGGCATTAATTTACACTTTTCCTGAAAAACTTTTTCTGTAAAGCTAATATCCACAGGGCATTTTAGAGCAGTACATACTTCAAAAACATTTTTTCCCTACAATGTAAGAAGATGTAGAATTAATCGACATTTCAATTTAATTAAAGAAGCTATCTGAAGTATCAAGTTTTTATTTATAAGAAAATTGTCTTGCTTTGCAGTAATGTCTTCTCAAAAGAGAAAGCAAAAATCATCTAATTGCTTCCCATTAACATAACAACCAAGTTTCAGATAAGCCTTTGAAAGAGAATATTATGTGACAGGTGTGTGCATCCATACACATACACACACAAAATCTCAGCACAAATATTAGGAGTGAATATTACTTCTAAGTCAGGTAACATTAAGTTACCTGTAGTTCCCCCATGTACGTCTGGAACTGACATTTTTGTTTTTTGAGAGAACACAGCATGTGTCCTCAGGTTATGAGAGAATTAGAAGAGGAATCCTTCTGCAGTCTAAAAGTAATTTCTCATTACGATATGTAATGATCCTCTTCTTATACTCCACTCCATTATTTATGACTTGACTAAGTAAATTATTGTCTAAACTGAGCATATACACGGTAAAAAGAAATAGTGTTAATTATCGTGGCAGAAAAATACGAATAATCTGGGATTTTTCTAGGCAATCACCTTAAGTATGCTCAATGAAATTATTCATGCACCCCTAATATTACTCATAATACATGAACTATGACAAATTAATTTAACTTCTCTATGGCTTGGTTTTATAGTTTGTAAAACATTCATACCTCTTAGAGTGGTATTGATGATCAAGTCTGATAATTTATTTAAGTAACTTTTAGCATAGTAAAAATTTCTATAGTCCCATATATTTGTATATATGTACATACACATATATTTGTACCTAATCTATATTATATTCTATTATTATTTTATTATTTAAGTAGCAAATACATGAAGGTAGTATTTTGTGTTAGTGTTGATATTCTGTAATATCGTTACTAAATTACTGGCAATTTTCTACCACTTTTCTTCTAAATTCTTCACGATTATTAGGTATAACTCACTCTTTGAAACAAAAATTATTGATTTTTTTATGATGTGCCTTCTCTGAAAATTGGTAGCCATTTAAAAAAAGGCACAAAAATGGCATAATGGGACAAAAGAAGGAATATAAAAGAAAACAGAAAATATCTTGAGAGAATGTTTGTGTATTACCCATTGTACACATTACAGATTTTAGATGAGATATTTGAGAAAGATGTGTATTCATTCTACAAATGTGAAAGATGCTTGCTGTGGTGTGAATGTTTGTATTCACCCCAAATTCACATGTTGAAAACCTAATGTCCAACAGGATGGTAATAGGAGATGAGGCATCCATGTAGTAACTGGGTCATGAAGGAAAGCCACATAAATAGTATAAATGCCCTTAAAAAGGAGGATCCAGTGAGCCAGTTTGCCCCTTCCACCAAGTTGGGGACACACTGAGATGTATGCAACCTATAAGAGGACCCTCACCTGGCCATGCTGATACCCTGACCTTCCCCTTCCAGCTTCCGAAACTGTGAGATGTAAATGTCTGATGTTTAAATACCACCCAGTCTACAGTATTTTCTTTTCTTTCTTTTTTTTTTTTAAAGATTTATTTATTTATTTATTAGAGACAGAGACTGAGAATGAGAGGGGAGAAGGTCAGAGAGAGAAGCAGACTTCCCGCAGAGCCGGGAGTCCGATATAGCACTCGATCCCGGGACTCCAGGATCATGACCTGAGCCGAAGGCAGTCGCTCAACAACTGAGCCACCCAGGCGCCCTACAGTATTTTCTTATAGCAGCCCAAAAGGACTAAAACAATGTTATAAATGCAAAGATAAAGAAGATGCAATTTTGTTTCCAGATATTGATCCTGGACATAATTTTCCATTCTTCCTTGGAGAATGCTACATGTTACATGACAAAAAGAGTTCCACTGTCAAGTAAATATGAAAAAGCTTAAACACATATAGAAAAGCTAAGGTTTGTTTATTTGTTTATTTGTCAATGCAAAAAGGCCTTTGGGTGGGAGGAGGCCTGCTGTTTTTGAAAAACAATAGGAAGATCAGTATCACTAGATAGAACAAACAAGGATACTGAATGTAAATAAAATCCAGGAATTAAAGAGGATCCAAACAATGTATCACCCTGTAGGCCATTAAAGGACTTTAGCTTTTACTCTGAATGAGATCAAAAAGTACATCCAATGAGGTAATATGCTACAATGTAGGAGTAGCAGTGAGAAGCTTTTTCCCTATGTATTTCCCTTTCCTTTGAGAACCCTAATCCTCTGGGTATGCATTAGCTGAAGATGTCTGTTACTCTAGATTGGGTTTTTTGAAGGAAGAGATTCCATGCTTG
>JAPYYJ010002396.1:0-12896 GCA_028533885.1 Nasua narica | reverse complement strand
GTGGTCCAATGTGTCATTCAAAGCTCTTGTTTCTTTATTGATTTTCTATTTAGGTGATCTGTCAGTTACTGAGAGTGGCGTGTTAAGATCTCCTAGTATTAAGGTATTCATGTCAATATGACTCTTTATTTTGATTAACAGTTGGTTTATGTAGTTGGCTGCTCCTATATTGGGGGCACAAATGTTTACAGTTGTTAGATCTTCTTGGAGGATAGACCCTTTAAGAATGATGTAGTGTCCTTCTGTATCTCTGACTACAGTCTTTAGCTTAAAATCTAATTTATCTGATATGAGAATTGCTACCCCAGCTTTCTTTTGAGGTCCATTGTCATGAAAGATGGTTGGTTCTCCATCCTTTCACTTTCAGTCTGGATGTAAAAGATGTAAAACTTCTTGAACACACACTAATCAAAGACGAGGGTCAGTGTGATTCCACTTAGCATCCTTAAGGGTACTTCCCATCTTTTATGCATATGCTCATTTTTCCGACAAAATATTTGGCTATAGTGGCTCCCGTGTTGTTCACTGTGAACAGAAATGATCATGTGGGATAGCATACATGGAGAAAATTAGCTCAGAGGACAAAATCATCCACTTGAATTTCTGTTTAAGGGTATACAGCTTTCTGCTATACCAGTTACATATCCTTAGGTTCCTTTGCTGATGTCTGGCTTAATTCTGGTCAATCAGTTGGCTATAATTACCCTGGTGTCACAGTATGATCCTACTGTACAGGAATGACTAGAGTCTCTTATTTTTTTTCTTTTTTTTTAATTAACATATAATGTATTATTTGCCCCAGGGTACATGTCTGTGGTCTCTAATTTAAATTTATTTCAACACAGTAGGCAAGAGGAAACCAAGCATAGCTTGAAAGGGTAGCTCTGTCTGGAGGCTGTAGAAAATAGAAAAGGCCCTTAGTCAGTGAAAGCATGTGCCCATTCGTCAGGTGGGATTTAGATTCAGAAGGACACGTGGCCTCCAGGACTGCGTGACAAGCAGTGAGGTCTTTGTGGTCGTGGGTGTATCTCTCCATCCTTGCACAATCAAGGGATGCCAACATTCATTCATATAACTCTTCTTTTTAAAAGATTATTTATTTGAGAGGAAGCACAGATGAGAGAGAGAGAGAAAGAGGTGGGGGAGCAGTGGGAGAGGACATGCAGACTCCATGCTGAGTGTGGACCCTGATGCAGGGCTCAATCTCAGGACCCCAAGATCAGGACCTGGGCCCAACCAAGAGTCAGATGCTTAACTGATCCACCAAGGGACCCCTTTTCATACAATTATTTAAAGTCGGGTCTCTACCACTTATATGGCGCACGTTCCTTGACTTCAAGTAGTTTATATCTGGCTGGCCAGGTTAGACTAAAAGATATGTGAACTGGAAATTTATTAGTAATGGTGGGAAGTTTCGAAATCTTGGTTACAGACTATAGATCATGGAAACTCAGTGTCATGATAAGAGCAGTGTCCTAAGAATCCAGGGAAATCTAGGTCCATATCTTACTGTATGACCTTGGATTTCTAAATCATATCTCTGAATCTATTTATTCATCTATAAAGTGGACACACTAGACTAGATTTTTTCAAGACCTATTCCAGCTCCTTAAATCCTTTTTTCCTGCCAAAGGCCTATATGAGCTACTTTTTTTTTCCTCTTTGTAATCATTTACCTCCGCTCATCCACCCTTCAGAATACCAGTTTCAAAGCAGGAGGGTGTCTATCTTGCCTCACATTTTTTCCATGTCTGGAATAACACTTTGCAAAAAGCAGTCCCTCAAGAAATTGAGACTCCTTGGGACTCTTTCAGTTGAAAGACACCATTATTTTATAACGACTAGGGAAGAAAGCTGCTTCCAAGTAATTGTACAATAGCATCAATTAAAAGGACACGTTACAACATTGGGAATATTACTATATGAAAAAAATGCATCCTAGAACTGATGAAATAGTTTTTCATTGATTCTTGTTCTTGAATTCTTTGCACATTTCAAACACGCTTTAAAAAAAAATCTCCGGGGCCCTGGGTGGCTCAGGGGGTTAAAGCCTCTGCCTTCGGCTTGGGTCATGATCTCAGGGTCCTGAGATCGAACCCCGCGTTCCTCCTCTCTCTGCCTGCCTATCTGCCTACTTGTGATCTCTCTGTCTCTCTCTCCAATAAATAAATAAAATCATTAAAAAAAAATCTCCAATTCTTAGAGGTCTGCTTCCCGCTCTCAGGAGTACATATGCAGAAATTATTTCACTGTTTTTTCCAATAGGGGTCTCCCAAGCCCTGCGTTGTGACAGCGCGGATTTATGTTAGCCTTGTCTTGAGGCCTACGGGTTTCTCCTGACCCTGACTAGTTTTTAGGCAAATTCCTAACCTGGGAGCTTTCTGCAGAATGGGGGATCATGGGAATCCAGATCTCACATCAACGTGTGTCATTTTCCAGTGGGTGATTCTTTTTTCCACCGAGAGCTTTGGGAGGATACCGGTCTCGGGAAGATACCAGAGTTCTTGCCACTTTCTGGACTGGACGGTGCTTCTTCTGCACCTCCTTTCACAGCCTGGGCCATGCTCCTGGGGTCTCAGCTTTATTTAGCGCCCACTACCAGCCTCCCAGTTAGCATGAGCCCTAGGGATGATTATAGAGTCTCTGAAACCCAAGCCAGGGTTAAAAGGTGCAGTCAGTCTTTCCAAGCTCTTTCTCTTTCATGTCTCAATGCTCCTGGTCCCAAGTCACTATGCCCTTAACACTCACATACACATTTAATCTATTTTTTAAAATTATCAAGTGTATTTTCCTCTTCTCCTTGTGTTATCATCCTTGTGTTTTCCCTAAGTCCCAGGGAAGATCCCAACACCCTTTGTAAGTCACATCTATCCTTCAGTACTTGAGGCTTTAATTTTTATGGTTAGTGTACTGGGATGGAAATCATCACTCACTGAAGAACGATGCACTAAGCAACGTGCACGTCCAACATCATGCTAGATGCAAGAAAAATAACAGCTAACAAGATGTGCTCCTTGAACTTGAGAGCTTGTGAGAGTTTTACTTGAAAAAATTTGCCCATTTAAATGTTCTCTGCTCCCTTCCCCTTGGAAGGAGTTTACCCTCCACCCAAGATTCTGAATATCTGACTTCTGGGCAGTAATTTGGCTTCATGGATTTTCCTTTTGTCTTGCACACAGCTGACCAAGAGGAAGAAGCTCACCCTGAGTACAAATTTGGAAACGAACTTTCTGCTGATGACTTGGGTCACAAGGAGGCTGTTGCAAATAGTGTCAAGAAGGTCAGAGTCTCGGTATCCCTTTTTTCTTTCAAGACTGTCAAGAAGAGGTAGTAGCTAATAGTTATGAAATCTTAAAACTGTAACAACCACAAGAAAATAAAGTAGCCTATAATTCCCCTTCTGTGTTGGGTGACCAGAATCAGTATCTTAATGCAAGCTGTGGGCAATAAGTTAGAAAGGATATTTGAGTTGCTCATTAGCCATGCCCTTGGTTGAATACCACCTATTTGTCCAGGATCCTTTAAGTAATATCATTTATTGCATTATTTTAGGTGAATAGGGAGACAACAGCAGCAACCTGTTGAAGTCATTGGGAAAATGACCTACCTGATCATCCCAAGCAAGCCTTCGTTAGAAAATCAGTCCTACCAGTTAGATATCTCCTCCCCCTCCTAGTGTAGAATAAGCATGAAGATATTTCCATCCATCCAACTTTTCAGCCAAGAAGAATGGCTGTTATGTACCTACTACGTGCCAGGCATAGCCTAGGCCGTAACAACCCAAAAAGGTCAAAACAGGCTTAATTTCTGCTCTCCTGGAGCTTAGAGTCTGATGGGAGTTTGTTGGAAGGGAATAGGAAACAACAACAAACCATCAGTTATGTAATTACAAGTTGTGATAAGGGCTATTATGAAACTAAAAATGAGTGCTAAAAGGGAGAATCACGAGGTTGAAGGAATATGGAAACCAGAACCCCAAAGGTAGAGAGGAACTGGCCATGCACAGAAGGAGAGGAAGGGCCCCAGTTATGGGATAACAGCAACAGAGACACTGAAGGGAGTGGGCTGAGTGAAGGGCAGAGGAGACAAGAAGAGATCATACAGGCAGGTAGGAGCTAGGTGATGTGGGATTTGGACTCTACTACAAGAAACTCCAGTGTCAATTTAAGTGGAATCTGAAGCCACTGAAAATGTTTAAAGAAGGGAGCAGTGCAGCCTGATAGGAGTTTTTGAAAAACCACTACGGTTACCGTATGGAGACTGGTCAGAAGGGAACAAGAGTGGACATGGGAAAAGTGGCGAGGTTGGGCTATTGCGCTCAGCCAGACCCCTGAGGCTTAAACCAGACAGCAGAAACAGGACTCGGTGGGTTCAAGCTCTACAGAGAAAACAAAAAGGATGCAACTTGCCAATGGACCGAATGTGGGCTCGTGAGGGGGAGAGAGGAAGCGAGCTGACTCTCTGGGTCTAAGTCTGAGGAGCGAAGGGGACAGCGGGGAAGACTGGAACTCGGTGTCTCAAGTGGGATAGGATCTTTGAGGCCTGTGGGATACTCCAGGGACACTGTCACCCATAGCCTGACCCCTGACGCTGCTTTCATTGCCTATCTGTGTAACCTCAGGTAAGTCACTGAAGCTCCCGGTGCCTGGGTTTTCTCCACTGCAAAATGAAGATAGCGCCTATCTCACTGGTCCATCGTGAAGAGTCAATGGGTCTAGAATATGTAGAGCTTCCGGTGGTGCCTAGCACGTGGTCATTCCCATTAAGGCATTCATTATTGCTACTCTGTTATCATTTTCATCTTCACCATTGTTGTGAGCATCGTCATCACCTGTATCTAGAACTAGAAGAACTAGAAGAGAGATGGGGCTAGAGATATAAACTGGAAGTTGAGGAGATAGGATTTAAAGCCATGGAAGTAAGTGAAATGATCCATGGGAAGAGGCAGAGAAGGCGGGCCAGAAAAGAAGAGCAAGGTGTGACCTGAGAGGTAGAAGGGAAATTGATGAGATTGAGGGAGCCAAGAGAACAGGCAGAAGACAAGAAGAGACGTGGTTTTTTTTTTCCCCTCCAGCTTAATTGAAATATAATTGACACCTAGGATTGTGTAAGTTGAAGGTGTATAGGTGATGATTTGATACCTGTGTATATTCTGAAATGATTATTTCAATAAGGTTAGTGAACATACCCATTGCCTCATAATTACGTGTGTGTGTGAGTGTGCATGAGAATATTTAAGATCTGCTCTCCGAGTAATTTTCAAGTATGCAGTAAAATGTTAACTATAGAGACTATGTTGTTCCTTAGATCCCCAGAATGTCCTACTCTTATAACTAAGACATTTGTCCCCTTTTACCTACACCTTCCCATTTCTCCCACTTCCTGGCCCCTGGCAAAGTGGTTGGTTTTTGACTGCTGTTGATTAACTCAGTAAGAAGACTCAAGAGTTCCATTGCTGGCAACATGGAGGTCACTGGTGACCTTGGAAGGAGAAGTGGCAATGATGTGGTTGGGGCCATTGAAACATGTGAATGAGCAGAGACTATACTTTTGAGAAGTTTTGCTATAAAAGGAAGCAGAGTATAGGCTGGTGGGTAATGGTGATCTGAGGAGTCAAAAGGGAATGTTATTTTTAGAAGGAATGAACCTGGACCGTGTTGGCAAACTTTTGAAAATGGGGCCATAGAGAGGGAGAGATGAGTCTTGCGAGAGGGAGAGAAGGGATAACTTCCTGTGAGTTCCTGGAAAAGATGAGATTGGATGGTATTCATGGTGATGGGAGGGTGTGGCCTTGGATGGGGGCAGGGATTCTTAATCATCGAAGACAACGGCTGAAGGTGTAGGTAGGTGCATACATTTGGTAGTAGTTGAAATCGGAAGAGTGTTGGTAGAGCAAAGCCAAAGGAACACTTTGATTATACCCTCCCTCTTCTGATAGAGAGTATTGCCTCTACTTTGAGACTCTTGGATGCCTCTTAAGACTCAGTGTCTACCTTGAGGATCCCTTATCACATAAAGCCTTTATCACCACCCACACATTAGTGTTGAATCAAGTAACCATTCATGCTTCCCTGTCCTTCAGGAGAGGTGGCCACATCAAATGATTTCCCAAACCCCATGACGAAATAAAATACTGTAAGGAAACATCTAAATAGGAAAGTCTATCAACAAAGGAGGGGAGATAGTGTTAAGATTTATTTTTCTGGTATGTAAGTCAGGCTGTTATATCTTTCCAGTACTTATTTTGCCAATGGCTTTGTGTCATTAATAATTTTCCACCTTCACAAATAAATAGAATAACAAGCTTAGATATATTTATTTGAATGTTTACATATAAATGGCTGGTAAATTTGGATTTTTGCCCTTTAGAGAAGTAAGCAAATTATTGTCTTTCTCCAATTTAGGCTTCAGATGACCTTGAACATGAAATCAACAAAAAGGTAAAATAATTTCCTCGTGCAGTTTGTTTTCATTACAAAATACCATATGTGGCCCTCTAATATTGAACAGTTTGTACTAAATGTTGTTAAACCAGTCTACCCCTCCCACCTCACCCCATGGAATGTCAGGCTTACTGTTTATCATATTCACATGCTTAATGCATCTAATTACAAGAGGCTTCAAAAGAAAGAATTATTCACAGTGGTGAAATGAGTAAATCCTGATAAAAATCACAAAACTAAGGCAGGTGAATAAGATGATTTTCCTAAAAATAAGTGTTTAGTGCAGACAATTAGTTGGCACTAGAGATTTTATTCGTCTAATAAGAGTGCATAATCATCAACACATTGAATTTGAAAATAAAAACGACCTAATAGGTCATTCGATGTTCCAGCACACACTAGAAAGGTGATCTTGTTTCTGACTACACTGGCATTTTAAAAGATCATTAGCTAATTTCACACTGCCTGCATTCTAGGACTTTGATTTGGTGTTCTTAGATATGGACTTTATTAGAAATCGAGTTACATTTTTAATTTCTTTTGTCGTCTTTGACGTTCTTCATGATATCCCAGTGGTTTCATTGAGTCAGTGGCGAATGGTTTATTACGGTAGTGAGACTGGTGGCAGTCGCAGACAGAAATTTGCCTTGTAATTTGATCCCCATACTTGAGAGTTGGCGAACATCATGTCTGGCTGTCTATGGGGCCCCATCTTATTTGGAGTGAGACCCTGTCTTCTTACTGTCTAAAGAATAAGTTTGGATAAGTCCAATATCAGTCCCTCCCATGATGTTCATGAACTTCTCTTCTAGAATTTCAGAAGATATTGGGTCAACAAAGCAGAGATTGGTGTATGGTCACTGCTGTGTATTAGCTAAGTAGCTGTGACTGAATCGTTTTCATCCTCAAGGCCCCAGTCTTCTCCCATGGTCAGTGGGTGGGACTCTAATCCTTACTCCACATGTTTACTAGCAGTAATGAAGTTGTGCGTGCAGGAATTCAGCCCTGTGCCCAACCCAGGGTCCTGGTGTTACTTACCATCATTAAATACCCAAGAAAGGAGTCATATGAGCTCTGCCCTTGTTTAGTGGACAGGACATATAAAGAAATGACTGAAAATAAAAACAAGTTTACATTATTTGATTATTCATCTCGGGTTTTTATTGATGAAATCAGTTTGAGGATTTAGAATGCTCAGATTGTTAGATCATCAGATAAAAACAGTCTGACCACTTTTTTCACTAGTCCATCCCTATGACCAGTCCATAGGGATGGACACAGTAGTTCATCTACCTGTATCAGTTGATGCAGGAAATTGTGGCACAAAGCGGGAAAACAACTTAGTGTGTATCAGAATCCCCTGGAGGGCTTGTTAAAACATCAGTTCTTGGACCTCATTCTCCGAGTTTTCCAATGAAGTGAGTCTTCATCGGGTTTTCAAAGCTCGCTCTCAACAAAATGTGGATTGTTTTTGAAGGTATTGTTTTTGTTGTTTATTTCGTTCCGATTTACCAAGAAGTAAACCAAAATAATTTGCCTCTAGGTAAAATAATGCAGTTTTGACATGTCCTCTGTAATCGGTTATCAGATTATCTTCAGAATGAGCTTTTTTAAAAAGTGCCATAAACTACGTATATATGGGGCTTAAATTCTAAGCAAAGTATGGTCCCCCAGACCAGCTACGTCATTAGCACTTAGGAGCTAGACAAAAGGGAAATACTTGGGCTTCTCCCCAGACTCACTTCATCAGAAACTCGGAGGATGAAATCTGGGAATGTATGTTTTTAATAAGCCCTCCAGGGGATTCTGATACACACTGAAGTTGTTTTTCCATTTTGGGCCACAATTTATGAGATTATAAATGATCATACTTGCTACATATTTCCATAGATTGCTGTGAACCTTGGTATACTTTCTTGACTATTTTAAAGTCCTCTGGCAATCTTTAAAAAAGTGTAAGAGAACCCTTATATTTTTTATTATTATCTTCTTTTATATTATTAGGGGCTATAATAGACATGAACTTTTTTTTTTTTTTTTAAGTAGGCTCCATGCCCAACGTGTGGCTCGAACTTAGGACTCCGAGACCAGGTGTCTCTTGCTCTACTGACTGAACCAGGCAGGCACCCGTAGACAGGCACTTTTTAAATTATCCCGTAGCAAAATGGAGGAAGAAAAGGTCCTTCTGTTTTAATTTGTAAGTGCAGATCGTCTTTAGTGAGGACATCTGTAGCAGGTTCCTGTCCTGCCAAAGTCCTCAACACACATCTTCCTTTCATTGTGCTTCTAGGGCCTGGTTACTGTGGAAGACGAACAGGCATGGATGGCGTCTTATAAATACGTAGGTGCTACCACTAATATCCATCCGTATTTGTCTACAATGATCAACTATGCACAGCCCGTAAAGTTTCAAGGTTTCCATGTGGCTGAAGGTAACACCAAAGGTTAAATTCTATTGCCTTTTTTTGTCTGCTTCTCTTTTATGATGCTGATGAGCTGTGATCTGACTCATCACCATTCTTTTCTGGGCAAGGGCCCTGTTCCACCTCACCCTGTTTTGTGTCACAGACTATGTGTGTAGCCTCCTTGTCCTTCGCATGCTGCGAAATTGCCTTGTCGTTCCCCACATCGTCCACAGGGTGGCTCTGAGACACTGTGGATTTCGAGGCAAGCTTAGCCTTGCTTCTTGCGTTTGATGTATCTTCATTAAGACCCCTTTGGATCAAAAGCAGACCTCCAGAAATGGGTTTTAAACTTTCATAATGGAGTTTTAAACTTTCATAATCATTTTTTGAGCTGGAGAAGCCACCATAGTCATCAAAAAGACATACCTCCGGGGTGGCTGTGTGGGACGTATATACATAATTTGTTTCATGACTCCATATTTAATCCATCACTATTTAAGTCAGCTGTCTCTAGCCACAGGACGTTAATGAACGTAGGCGCTCCTGAAACACTAATGGAACACCTGCCTCCAGAGCCTCGCGATGTGGGATGTAATTACCTTTACTGCTTGTCTTTCCGCAAGGTTGGATGAGAGCGTTGCTGAGTGCATCTTTATTTTTCTTTACAGAGCGCAATATTCATTATAACATGTCTTCTTTTAATGAGTCCGTCGGCCTGGGCTACTTGAAGACACACGCGATTGAATTCGTGAAGTATCCTTATGCAGTGAATGGAGTGGAAGGCTGGTGCCCTTTAAGTTTGGCAGGAATCTCTGAAACAGATAAATGGCAAAGAGATCGTTGTGGTTGTAGAGCTAATAAAATAGTATGTGTGAAAGACCGCAGCAACTGTGAAAATCTGCCCAAATGTGAATGGTTTTTATAGTCCACATAGTGAACTCTGGTTTTTCTCCTCAGCCTCACTCATAAATGTGAAATTTGCTCCCTGTTAGCTCTTTGTGTGTCATTGTTGGTCTAGCCTTTGTTGTGTATTTATTACTTCTGGAATGCTCTTCCCCCACCCCCATTCTCCTTAATAACTTACACAGTTACAACAAACGGCAAATGAGCCGCATTTACCCCAAGGGAGGCCGAGTCGATTCCAGTAATTACATGCCTCAGATTTTCTGGAATGCTGGCTGCCAGATGGTTTCGCTGAACTATCAAACCCCAGGTAGGAACTGATGTCCAGTGACCTCAAATTCCGGGAGAAGGCTTTGACAGGATGGTGCCAACCGTTGCCATCCACTGGCCGTGGGCATTTTTTTTTAAAGAAAAGAGACATATGGCAAAACAATGTGATGTTGGATTTATGTAATGGTGAGATATGAAAAACCAAAAATGGAGCCATAAAAAGGGTGGAAGACAAAATATTTTGATTTAAGTTGAATTTCCTTTCGTAAATACCGCAACTAATGTGCCAAACGTCCCCTTTTCCAAAATATTTCTAATTTTTCTCCTTTTTGGATCAAACTTATCTTCGTTTCCAGAGACAGAATTAAATGAGAAAAATCTGAGTATCTCTGTCAGGAACTATGACTCATTTCTCCTTTAGAAAGTACCCTTCTCCCTGTTAACATTCAGCAGGTATCAATAATACAGAACCTCATCATAAAGTACAGAATATTCTAGATTAGATGCCACTAAAATAGTGTGTAAGGATTTATATATTCTTAGGTATATATTATATATATATCTAAGATATATATATTATAGGATTATAGATTATAGATTATAGGATTTATATATTCCATAACTTGGTCCTCCAAAATGTACTCAAAGGCAGACTTCCAATATATGATCTTTTCCCCCCTACCGGAAGGAGAGGAATAAATTTTTAAAATGCATAAACAATTTTTTTTTAAGTTTTTAAAGTCTGCTTAAGAGCCGAGGATCACAATTTTGAGATTAGAGGTAGAAAAATTCTGGGCTCGAATTGTTTACCTGAAAGAGATAAGAAATGTGCCACAAAACCTATTCACATGCTGTGGTTAATTCCATAACCTGGTTCTTAAAATTGGCAAAACAAAGTAAAACAAAAACCTTTTCTTGTTCAGTCCTTTGCTATATAAGGGGGTGCCTCCCATGTTTCCTGGTTTGGGGGGCATTTTCCTTTTCTAGTCCATCCACCATACTTTGAGAGTTTCTAGCCACCTTGTTCTCTATTATCTGGACTGACCGAAAGATCTCTCGACTTCCATCCCTTTGCAATGAATGTGGGCTCAATAGTACTTCCCTCCCATTGGTGGCGCCTTCTCAGGGACCAGAAGCTGGGGTGAAATGTCTATACAACATCCCCATCAGTCCTTGCTATACCTAACTACGACCAGAAACCAGTATAAGCCCATAGTATTTTTAGCAGAAACCAAATAAAAGGGTACTGCTGATTTTACTTTTTTTTTTAATTTAATATATTTTTCTTTATTTGAAAGTTCACTTATTTTTTAAGGTTTTTTTTCTTTTTCTTTTCCCCCAAATATGTTTATTTTATTTTTTCAGTGTTACAAGATGGATTGTTCATGCACCACACCCAGTGCACGTATTGCATGGAGCACTGGGTGTGATTTTACTTTTTAAAAAAAGGGAGGGTCGGGGAGGTCAAGTTGTATTTTCAGTTGTCAGTCCATTATATGGATTAAATGATCCTAAACCAGTTTATTCACTAGGTCAGCTTGTGTTTTATGCTATAACATTAGGACCAACCACAACATGCTGAAGAAGGGAAAAAGTCTACCAGCTTGTTCTTTTTTTTTTTTTCTGCTAATGAGAAAAGGGAACATTGTATCGACTTGCGAAGGAAAAATCCTAAGCCATGCCCTGCCAGTGTAGACACCGCTAGAAGAATTCTCCCTAGGTCTAAAAGTAGGAACAAGCCACTAATTTTTCCATGATACTACCTGGTTTATTTTTTCATTGTTTTTAATCAAGTTGGCATTCCTGTGACCTGACCGGAATGTCCCCAGCCGATCCTTCCTCTGTGACCGTAAGGCACATTCTCCCCGGCTGGGCACCTACACTCTTCACACTAAATGAACAGTCATTTGACTCGTATGTTGAATCCAGTTTGTAGAGCAGCTCTACCATGAGCTTTATGAAAACACATTTTTACGTTTGACTTAAACATGAGATGATTTCAACAGGGAAGAAGAGTTGTGTGCTCTCAACAGACCCAGACGTAGCTTGAAATATTAAAGAGGACCTTTGGGCCTGGGATCCGTATCTGATTTTCATTGTTTAAAATCACCCATCCTGGTCGTCTTTGTGCAGGGAGATGAGATGCTAAATTATTTTTGTCTCTTGACAGATTTAGCGATGCAATTGAATCAGGGAAAATTTGAGTATAATGGATCATGCGGGTGAGTAATAATAATTTAAACTGTTGTCACCGTGTTCCTGAAGCCATACTACAGCTGTAATAAAATGGTGTCATTTTTAATTAGGGGCTGCTCAATTTAAGCTGAGTTTGAGGGATGGGATAGAAACAATTGAAATCCCTAGATAGACGATATTTGCAAGTATATATTCTTCATCTGCCCGGTTTACTAAGCAGAATTGGCCGCCCCCACCTTGCAAAATTTAACCGTAAGTTAAGCAGTTTACCATACACACTCTAGAGTTTAATTCCCTCACTTTAAATTCAAGGGTGGAGGTTTCTGGTTTTTTTTTTTTTTTTTTTATTAACATATAATGTATTATTTACCCCAGGGTACAGGTCTGTGAATCATCAGGCTTACACATTTCACAGCATTTGCCATAGCACATACCCTCCCCCGTGTCCATATCCCTACCCCCCCCCCCACCTCCCAGCAACCCTTAGTTTGTTTTGTGAGTTTAGGAGTCTCTTATGGTTTGTCTCCTTCCCCATCCCATCTTGTTTCATTTCTCTTCCCCACCCCACCCCCATAACCCCCTGACCTGCCTCTCAAATTCTTCATATCAGAGCGATCATGTGATAATTGTCTTTCTCTGACTGACTTATTTCGCTTAGCATAATAAAGGGTGGAGGTTT